>NW_019167982.1:3070099-3125328 GCF_002303985.1 Durio zibethinus
AATATTTCAATACGTTGATAATATTTAAAAAAACAATCTTCTCACCTAAAGATTTTAAAATATTACTACTCAGAATACTTTGAAATCGCATCTTCAAATAAAAATTTTCTTTTTTACATTTTTTCATTACTTTTATTTATTTTTGGTTACTTTTTTTATTTTTCAAATTTAAAAATATCAAAAGTTTAGAAACCAATTTCCTTTTTTTAATTATTGTTAGTATTATTTTCTTTAGGTGCTATTTATTATATTATTTTATGAGATTTATTTTAATTTTTTAATTAAATTATCAAGAATTCATTGTTTATCTTCACTTATTTTTTGTTTTCACTTTTATTATTATTATTATTAAAATATAAATAAAATAAATATTTATTTTAATAAATTTAAAATTTTAAAAATACATAAATAATAATAGTAATAAAATTTAAAATAATAAAAATAATATTAAAAATTAAAAAAAATTTAACTTAATCGTACAAGTGTCTGATCAACAGTGCGGTACAGTTCAAGGTCAGTCAGCCGGTCTAGAACCCCTTTTTTGCAATTCAAGCCAGTTCGATGACGGTTCAGTCAGATTGGTCAATGCTGGTCAACTGCAGCATCTTCGAGTTAGGTCGCGCTAATCTTCAAGTCGGGTCTCGGGTTCGCGATGATCGTCCCACTCCCAAAATGACATCGTTTCGATTCTAACCCTTTTTTTTTAACTATAAAATCCCAACCTTTTTTTTCAAACCATTTCAGCCTTCCTTTTTTAAAAAAAAACTTCAAGCTCAACCAAAAAACGCTGGGCTATCCCCAAAATGGCTAGTAGCTGCCGTGGTCCGTTGCTGTAACTAGTCACTGGTCGCCATGTCGATTGCCAGAAAACTTCCAAAGCCACCCACAAACTCGTTTCAACCTCTCGATTCTCGTTCTAACCTTCTTTTTCCTTGAAATCACCTAGAAACTCCTAAATCAGCCTGTAAACTTTCGACCACATCCCTCTTTTCTTTGGGTTTTTTTTTTTTTTGATTTGTTTCTTTTTCTCGGGTTGGTTCCCCACTCCACAAAATGTGGATTTTGGGTTTTTTTTTTTTTTGGCAGGTTAGGGAAATGGTTTTTTTAGTAAAGGTTTCTTTTTTTGGTTTTTTTTTAACGGAGGTTATCCCTCTTTTTTCCTTTTTCGTGGTGCTTAAGCTCTAAATTTATAGAGCTGGGAAGAATGACGAAATCCAGGATTTCTATGATTTTTGGGGTGTTCAAGGTGTCGCTGCAGCCTTCACGTTGCCAGGGCGGCGACGGTTGATGTGACTTCTATTTATTTTTTGTCCTTTTTTTCATTTTAGTTTAGACCATGTTTCTTGGAGACTTTGCCCTACCTGCCATTGTTGAAAAGGGCGTGAAAAGGGCGGGTGAGCCTAGTGATGCTCCTAGTGTGAAGGGCTACAATCAGAGGGGGCTCGTGGGTGCCAGTGCCGTGCACGGCACCAACAGCCACGGGCTCTCTTTTTTTTAATTAATTAATTATTATTATTATTAAAAGTTTGGGCCTTTATCTGAATTTTGGGCTAAAGGTAAATTTTGGATTTTAAGCCTAGTTGACATGGATTTTGGGCTCAATATCTACTGAAATGAAATCGAGACCCATTTCTAAATTTGAATAAAATCAAATGTCTACAACATATATATATATGTATGTATTTGCTAGAAAGGAAAGCAACCTGGCTGCATGCCTAATATAATTTTACTGCCTAATATTATGTTCTGAATATAGTATCGTATGTAATACATGTCTGGCTGTTTCTCAAATATAGAATGTTCCTAAACTCTTAAAAGAAATATTTATAATTTATTTATTTATTTAAACTATTTGGATTTACAAGTGAATGATTGTCTTCTTATGATTTGACAGTAACTTCTTTATATTTTGCTCGGGATTAGATTTTCATTCATTAATTTCTTTTAACAATGCCGTGTAGAGTTAATTATACATTTGACATCTTAATTTTTAAAAAATGTATAAATTAGTATTTCAAGAAAAAAATATATACAATTTGCAACATAAATTTTTGAATGATGTAATGTTAACCCAAACTCAAACATAAACCCATCAATACTCCTTTTAATCCAATTAAAACTATTTTTTTTTTTTTTTGTTTTGCCTAAGTGGTAAAAATCCTATCCAAAATCAGTTAATTCCTGGATGTGCCATGTGGATGTACTCCTATTACCTCACTATTTCATCATTTATTCCTGCAAATGAAAATTATAATTACCTTCTAAATATGTACTCTGTTCAAGCCTTCAACAGACTTGCAGCAAACAAAAACATTAGCAAAATCAAGAGTGAAGGAGACTCTGAGACAGAGAGTATTGAGTGGAGTGATGGAGGGGATTGGTTCAAAGAGAATGATGGTGAACATGATGGTGTTGATGATGGTTGTTCTAACTTATGGGCGAGGTGAGTTAGCAGATGTTCATCTAGCTTCCGCGAAAGAAGTCTGTGCTAAAAAGTGTCTTTTCAAGTGCTTGATTCGCCTCATTCCTGCCCGCATTGCACTTTGTGTTGGTCTCTGCATGGTAGGCTGCGAACTTAATCCCTCAGAAGTAGTCTATAATTGTACAAGCGATTGTGCAACCTCCATGGTCAATGCTCACAATCCTACTGGTAAAAACACTAAAATCTATCTTTATACCCTACATTTTTAAATCTAAGAATTATATGCAATTCTTTTCTCCATTTAATTTCCTTCAAACAATATTTTTATGGGTTTTTTTTCTCTTTCTGATTTTGCAGATGCTGAGAAAGTCGAAAACTTTGTTGGTTCCTGCTATGACACTTGCAAGCAGAAGAACAACTAGGCGCTCTTTTCTTCTTTTTTTTTTTTTTTTTATCACCGTTGAACAGTAAATAAGTGGAACTAAAAGTACCCAGAATGAAGTAAAATGTTATTGAGTCACCTAGACAGCTCAAGTGTTTGGGTTGAAAATAAAGTTTTAATTATATTGTTGGATTGGAGTTGTATAATTGTTTTTCCATTGCACCAAAAAAGAGAAACGTACTCTTTTATTTATGCAATCGTAATTTTAACTTTCAAGTATATGATTGTTTGATTTTCCTTTGCTTTTGGTTTCGTTTAATGAATAATAGAGAACATTAATTAATTAATTAATTAATTAATATATATATTTCTTAGTACATTTTTCATCTTTTATGGCTCTCAACATTTCTCAATCAATCAAGGCTAAAGCATTGAACATATTTTTATATCAATTTAAAACAATCGATTTTAGTTCAATATAATGTCTACTATAAATTACTATTTAAACAAATTCATTACCATTTTATTTTATTTTATTTTTCTATTTTGTGGAGCCAATCTCTCTCCTCCTTACCCGTGCCCTGGTTCTCTACTTTATTTTCGAAGATCATTGCACATATTTTATTTTTCCTTATTTTGTTTAAAACTATTTTCATTTTCTTCATCATCTAGGAAAACAGAAGAAACAAAAATCCGGAAGATTGGCCATAACAGTAATTCATGATTGCTTCCATAAAATTGCCCCAATTCACATTTTAAGAACTTTTTAAAAAGTGCATAAATTACCGTGAAAAAAATTGTTAGAAAATAATCTTGGGCTTTGTAGTAATTAATCAATAACTCCAATCCCATGTTAATAAGAGGGAAAAGGCGGGACAAATGGTCTGTTTTAAGTGGATGGATTGCATTCATATCAACAGGGAGAATATGAAGAACAAATGAAAATTTTTTATCATAAGCACATGTGACAAGAATCAGGAGATAGAGGAATAACAAAGGAATAATTATTTTTTCACGGGATTGGAATTTTAATTTTAGCACTCTATTAAAAAATTACGTGATTGTTAAAAAAAAAAAAAGCGAGAATTATGGAAAGAGCAAAAATGGGAAGAGAGTAAGATCATTAGAGAGAGGATTGCCAGGTAGGTATAATTGACTTTCATTAATGTGGGCAATTAGTTGACTATCTCGGGACCATTGATACCGGACCATTGGATTAAAGAAATATCAATGGTCAAAAATTAGTGTAAAATTGTAATATTTTACTCTGGTTCCTTCCCAGATAGTGGTAATTAGTGTAGTAACTTGCCACATATGGCTTGTGGATTTGACCTATTAATTATTTTGTAGGTGGAATAAATTTCAATCAAAGAAATTAAAATCATAAAATTATATTTTGCAAAATAAAAATAGAATTTTCACAATGCTCGAAATTTGAATGAAAGATTTTGAAAAATTCAAATTTTCATTTAATTAAGGTAGAATTTGTGAAATTGTTTAATAGTTCAATGAAAGATCAACATTTATTGTTTTTTTAGCACAACTTTTATTTGTTTAATTAATTCTTACTTAAAAAACTCATTTTAAAATATATTTCTTGATTTTTTTCTTATTTTTAGTAATAGCTATATTTTTTTATAAATCTAATGATATCATATTTCATATTTCTCTTGAATTTTTTTCCTATATCTAATATCATTATCCTTATTTTACAATTATTTTTATTTTATCAAACTTGAATTTTCAAAATATCTTTATGGAAAACTATTTAACCTGCAATTAGAAATGCAATTCTTTTGAATTGGTATATTTTAAAATGACTTAATTTCAAAATTCTCCATTCAATCATAATAAAAATGATCGTATTAAGTATTTAAAATATGTGATTTAAGCATAAGTTGAAAAATCTTAGGAAGAAGAATAAGAAAAGTAGTAACTATAATTAGAGTAGGAAGAAGAGTCGTTCCAAGGAAAATGTTATATTTCTTATTCTATTGAAATCTCTTAAAATGATATCGGTATTCATAATCGACATGAAAACTTTCCTATGAAATGAAGCTTTAAAAACTTGGAAAGTTGGTTATTTGATCTCTAATTCGAAGGTGAATCCGAATTGATAATTAATAAATTGATGGAGACATATTTGGAAGATAGGGAAGCTCAGAAAAGTTACTTATAGGGCCAGCGCATGCCGAATATACACCTTTTTATGGCATTCAAAAAATACTCACCCTGACAAGTTCAATTTTCTTGAATGACTCTAGCATGGTACAGTGCTTCAGGCAATTAGTCCAATATTTTTTCTTGCGTTAAAAATTTTGGATTAATTAGATAAAACTACATAAAAAAAAATTAACTATATTATAATTAAAGATCAATAAATCAAAAGTTGGTATATGGTTTGATCAAAAATTAAGATTTATGATTTAACTGATTGTTAAAATTTTTTCACAAGGTATTAAAAAACAAAAGAAATTAATAAAGCAATGAAATGCCATTTGGATCTTTTTTTCTTGTAAATTATTGATTTAATTTATGGTTTTATGGTTGAAAAGCTGGCCGAAAGTTGAATAAGATAACAAACATGACATGTTTTAAAGAAAAAAGTTAAAGATACCAAAGATGATATACGATATATGTTTTGATACTTAAATCAATACGTTAATTGAAGAAAGATGGAATAAGAGAGGAAAAAGAAGAGAAGGAAAATAGATATATGATTAGAGGAAAAAAAGAGAGTAGAGTTGAAAATATGTCACTGCCCAATTTGATTCTACTTTTATACCCTATAAATAATGACGTTATTGATTGACTTGTCAGATATTAAATCTACTAAAATGATAATCAGTGGCGGTCAAGGTATAATATAAATATAACCTATAAATAACTCACAACTCAAATATAATCATATCTATTATCATATAAACAAGCCATTCTTTACTTTATGCCTTGTAAGATGGTCCATTTATAAGTTGCAGCGGTGGAAACAAGTCAATTGTGCTAAAGTGGTGAAATCACTATTTTGCCAAATGCCAACTAATGAACCTGATCAAGTATTTTTATCCTTTACATTTTACTGAAAATCTTAGACCCATTAATTTTTTATAAGGGTTTAAATTCAATTCTTTGAGTAATGAAATATATGGTATATACATTTTATCATTAAATAAATAAAATATTGAAGTTAAAATAATGAAACTTTTGGAAGATACTTAGTCGAACAGATAAATAATTATTTCTCTAAAAAGTCTTGAAAAATAAGACCACAACATGTCATCACTCATTATATTGACATAGAAACATACTATTTTGTTCGAATTTAATGATACGAATTTCAATCTAACTAAATTAAAATTGTAATTAACATTCACCTCTATCATTTTTACTAGAATGTTAAAGTAAAATTTTATTGTTTAAAATAGTTGAACTATGAAATATTATGATTGTTTTAGTATAATATCATTTGTAAACAATGAAGACTATGAAATATATAATATTCTTTTTATTTATTAGATAAATAAAATAAGTAAAACTAAATTTATATCTTTTTTACTATTCACTTGTTAATATTTTACCCTTTTTCTTAATTCTTAAAAATTTTTTGTTATTACTTTTGTAAATTTTCATGAAATATCATTATATCTCATGCTCCATTGATATATTGTGAGCTTACCAAATTTCATTTGTAAGCATAACCGTAATGGAGCACATGCAATGCCAACCAGTTAAAATCTATATAAACGTCTCTCGTACAATAGAAATTAGAGCCACCAAGATTTCCATCTACATACTTTCTTATTGCAAACAAAAGGAAAAGGAAAGCAAAGAAAAATGGAGGAAAGAGGAGCATAGTCGGTCTTTATGGTTTGTTTGGTATTTGGGATTCTAGTTGGGCAGTCCATAGCTCAACTAGGTCCTATAGCCTTGTCCTACGTGAATTGTTTCATTCCGTGCGCCATTCAATACGAAGGTAGATTTTGGGCTGTCAACTGCTTCAAGGACTGAATCCTTCCCTCCGATTCTACTGTGAGCACTATCCAAGACACCCAAGCCTTCTGCAGGCTTGGTTGTGCTACCGCATTGTGCTCAGATATCAGCACCAAAGAAAATCCTGGTAACTATTTATTTTCTCTCCCCCTTTTAAGTAGACACAAGAATAAACTCAATTTTTTTAATCATTTGGTTTAAATTCCTTAGCGGAGGAGAAAGTTGGATGGTGTTTGGATGATTGCTCAAAGAAATGCGCCGGAAACAACTGATCAATTACCAGATAAGAGATCGTTCGTGAATGAATAAAACCCTATTGAATATATTTGAGTTAATCCCAATTAATGTATTTAAAATAATGACACTATGTCAAAATTATGTTAACAGCTGCTGCTCCTTCCCTCCTCTGTGAAGGAATGAATGAATAAAGCCTGTCAAATATTCGGGTTAATCTGAATGTAAAAATATCGGGGCTATAACTTCTGTTTATATAATAAATATGACTCTATGTCACCAAAGACTAATGATTTGTCTGCTTTCCACTGATGATTTGTTATTTGGAGGGTCAGACTCATGTTCCCAAATTTAAATTTCGTTGTCATTAATCATGCATAAAGTTCTGTAAGAATTTCATAGCGTGCTATAAACAAAAGCTTGGTGACTAAATCATAGGAAAAAGATAGTAGCAAGTTGGAGAAAATGGGGCATTCAAAACGTATGGTTACCAGACACCGCTTCCAGGCTACGTCACGTAATGTGCATGGTTTTATGTTCTCCTGTGGATCGGTAGTTCTACAGGTTACTGGTAGCCCGTCGGGTGTCACGGTTCGCATCAATCCTTAATATATATATATATATATATATATATAATATATATATATATATATATTGCCAAATCCGTAAGATAGTTTAGAGTTGGCATTTTGGCATATGACTTGGTTGCAGTTGCTTGTGTATGCTATGTTTTGATCCTCAAGCCTGGTTTAGATCACTTTGAAATCTAAACTCTCTGTTTCTTTTTTCTTGCATGTTTGTTTTTCTGGTTTGTACGGAGATTTTTAATGATTTATATCATTTTTAACAAAAAAATTAAAGGCATATTTAAATATAAAATCTTTAAAAATTTGAATAGGATAGAGTATACTCAATATGTCCCACTTGGAGTGACTGAGAGAGCATTAAATAAAATTTGACAAAATCTCCGTGATACAAACAAGCACATTTAAGACAATTATTATTATTATTATTATTATTATTATTATTATTAAAAAGTTATTAATCGTATTTCGTGTGACATATTTTCTTTGAAATTTCACACTTTTTTTATTTTATTTTGTATTTTACTAGTACAATATTTCAATCAATGCCTAAAGATTACTGTCATCCCAAAGCATTCTTGGTAAGACATTTACAAAATCAAAGCACAATATTGTGGCAAGTGCGTTTAATTGAATTTCTGTGGGCAATTAATTTATGTTTTTAAGATTAATTAATCGGGATATTTTGGATAATTGGCGGTCAAAATTTTTATCGGTTGATACAAAACCGTCTGTTTTTGTGCTTTGGGCTACTGAACAGTTTAGTTCATATATATCTATTTTAGGGCAATTAATGAATCTTTGACATTGCTAACTTAACTCCATTTTTATTTGTAAGTAATCGTAGTGGAGCACATTTCTACCATACACAGTTATATATGATAATTTAAATTATGATATGATAATATAATATGAACATAATACAAAAATATATATATATATAAATTATAAAATTTAAAATTTTAATAATAATTATGTATATGATTTAATAAAATTAAAAAATATATTTTATATTTTTATATTGATAAGAATTACGGGTAATTAATACATTTTTATTTTGAATTTTAAAAATCAGAATCAATAGTATTTGCCCATTAAATATGTCCACTTGAAATTAGAAGTGGAAGAGGATTCAGTAAAAATTGACAAAACACCACCAGCATATATACGAGCATAATTAAGCCCATTAGTATATTAAAATATATATTCTAATCTTATTTTGTGGCATGTATCATTATCCACCAGAATTGGCATGTATTATTGTCGAAATAAAACACAACTACATGATGCATCATATAAAATTAAAAAAAACACAAATTCATTTCTTAATGAAGACAAAACACTAATATATTAATTCAATGTAATAAAAAAAAATACGTAAAATAAAGTGGAACAAAAGGGCAATGAGTTGCCTACATTTTTTTTTCATTTATTAAATTAAAATAAACTCAATTATTCACAAATTAAAATCATTAACGGGGTTTATTTAAGTTAATATAATGTATGTAATGCCACTTTGATCCATTGGTGGGCTTATTGGTGATTATAGTCTTGTTTAAGTGGTGAAAATGAAATCATTATTTTAGCAATCAAATTAATGCAAAACCCATTTATAAATGGTGGTGAAAATGAAATTATTATTTTGGCAATCAATTAACATAAAACCCATTATACCCATTTATAAATTTTTGTTCGAATTATAATTATTTCATACACCAGCAATGATTTCAAAAACTCTACAAAACATATATATATATATATAGATATATTTGCTGTCTTTATATATTCAATTTAATTACAAATAAGGAAGATGATGTTGAATTAAAAATCCGATTAGAGCATTAAAAAGAAATGGAATATTTTATTTATGTTTATGGAATTAAAAAATTTTATCATGGCTATATTGGATAATAATCATTAGCATATATTTAGAATGGGAGAACATAATTGGTCATATCCTAAAAGGAAGATTTTGGCATTGTTTTACTTCAAAAAAAGAATTAATTTTTTTTCTAGTTGTTTTAGACTTGGATAAATTTTCTACTTATTTTGAACTTTGATAATTGGCTTTTGCCTATGTCATCCCAATGTTGAATTAGACCAATCAGTTTCTCTCAATAAAGCAAATTCAAACCAATCAATTTCAATCCTTGGCATTGTGTTATGGATTTCTTTAATATTGCCAACTTAACTTGATTTTCATTTGTAAGCATAAATGAAGTGGAGCGCAATGTAGTTACCATTTAAAATCTATATAAACCTCTCTCAAATTTCTTTCTATATATATATCAATCTTCTAAGTCTTGCAGCAAACAAAAGAAAAAGGAAAGGAAAGGAAAATGGAGAAAAGAGGAGTCTCACTGATCTTGATGGTCTGTTTGGTGATGAGCACTCTAGTAGAGCAATCCAGAGCTCAAGGTGGAATTGTGATCCCCATAGGAATCTGCTTTGGGGCCTGCTTTGTTCCATGCGTTCTTCAATCTGGAACAACAGCTGCCTCTTGCGCTATCGATTGCATTAAGAACTGTCTCTCCAAATCTACTGCGGGCGGTGTCAAAGACACCCAATACTTCTGCAACCTTGGTTGTTCTACCGCCTTGTGCTCAAGTTTCAGCACCAAAGAAAACCCTGGTAATTTCTTTTTCCTCTCTACTTTTGGAAACATACAGACACAAGATCAACAAACTCAAGGTTTTGTTTTGCTTTTTTTGTTTATATTAATTCCATAGCTGCAAAGAAAGTTGGAAGCTGTATGGAATCTTGCTCAGCAACATGCGCCAAGAAGAACTGATCAATTCCCATATAAGAGATCGTTCATGAATGAATAAAGAACATGGCCTGTTCAGTGATTTGGGATTTAATCCCAATTAATGTATTTAAAATAATGACTGTATGTATGTCAAAATCCTTAGCTGCTGCTACTCATTCTCTCAATGTGGGAATGAATTAATGACGCTTCTTAAATATTTTGGTTAATATGAATGTAAAATATTTGGTTGGGCTATATATATATATATGTGTGTATGTATGTATATATGTAATTGAATAAGTTCAGTAAAATATCTTAAAAAATTTGAGATAATCATTAACCGTATTTATTTTATATTTATTTTATATTATATGCCACCTGCATATCACGAGGTTGGGTGCGGGAGAATGTCACGAACCTAAGGGGGAGTCCTGAATCCCACATCGAACATAATAGGAAGGTCCCTGGGGTATAAAAGGGTTCACACCATCTCCGCCTTGTGAGGCGCCTTTTGTAGGACAAAACCGTGAGGCCAGGGGGGCCAGAGCGGACAATACCTCACAAGGGTGTGAACCGTGGCGGTCAGGCTGATTCGGGACGCCGGAAGGGTGAATGCCCGGGTCTCGGAGCCGCGCGGGTTCGGAGCTTAAGTCTCGACCCGTGACAAGTGGTATCAGAGCCAGCCCTAAACCGTTCGATCCACGCCGAGCGCCTCGAGGGAGGTAGGCAGGGTGGCCGGCCTCCGTGACGAGGGCGTCACGAGGTTGGGTGCGGGAGAATGTCACGGACCTAAGGGGGAGTCCTGAATCCCACATCGAACATAATAGGAAGGTCACTGGGGTATAAAAGGGTTCACACCATCTCCGCCTTGTGAGGCGCCTTTTGTAGGACAAAACCGTGAGGCCAGGGGGGCCAGAGCGGACAATACCTCACAAGGGTGTGAACCGTGGCGGTCAGGCTGATTCGGGACGCCGGAAGGGTGAATGCCCGGGTCTCGGAGCCGCGCGGGTTCGGAGCTTAAGTCTCGACCCGTGACACATATACCATATTTATCATTTACTTTATTACACAATTACAACAAGTGATTTTAGATAAAATGTCTATTTTTATATATTACCATTCCATGTTACAAATTATTCCGTTCTATTAAGGATAAAACATATTCAGTAAAATTATTTTTAAAAATTGATCAAAATTTATTTAATATTTGATTGATTAATTAAATTAAAGAGATTTGATTTATTAACTCAATTAAAATCAAATTCACCTCCATAGATTATAGTGACTATTTGTGTAACAACAGACAAACCCCCAACCCACGATATAAGCTCATTTAAACCCACCCCAACCCATGATTTAAGCCCACTTAAACCCATTACTTCCTCCTCCTTAAAATGTTTGTCATGTATTATTTTCATGAAATTTAAAAATAAGTTTTTTATTTTAATGTATTTAATATTAAATTTAATTTTTTTATAAAATTAAAATTTTATGATTTTTAATGCTAAAAAGTTAAAATATAATTTTAAAATGTAAAAAAATAAAAGTTTTAAATATTCTAAAAAAATAGTTTATAATTTTGAGATATCCAAAAAAAAAAAATTGAATAACAAAAATGAGACAGAGGGAGTATTACATTAAAAATTTTCTTTGTCTCATTTTCTGTGACAATTTTTTGTTAGACATTTCAAATTTTCAATAATATCTTTTTAATTTCACATATGATAATATCTTTTTAATAAACTCATACTATTGTCTTTTTATATAAAAAAAACTCTTATAATACTTCAAATAAATATAAAAATAAATTGTTATTATAAAAATATAGTTTAAGGTTTTTTATATAAAAAGATTTTCTTTTTTTTTTTTTGGCCAGTATATATTTTATTAATATTTCACCAGGAATACAAAAGATAAAAAGACAAGCAACAATGGTAGCAGCAACAATGCCTCATCAAAACATCAGGATTGCTTTACCTATTAATATGGGATGCCACTTTGATCCATTAGTGAAATTATGAGTGATTATAGTCAAGTTGTACTAAAGTGGTAGAACCATTATTTTGGCAACTAAAACAAACCCACTATCCATTTATATATCTTTATTTGAATTATTAATTTATACGTAGGTTGTAAACTTCAAAAATTTCACAAACATAAATTGATTAAAACCCTAAAAATAATTAGTTAAAGAGTTCGTTTTAACATACTTTCAGTAAATTCTTTTAATATCACAAAATGAAATTAAAAGATTAATAGTTGCATAAGCAAAGTTTGAAGAGTTTTATAAAACTATCTTTTGTGTTTCTTATTTGGAGAAATTAGGGAAATAATGGAAGGAATGAAGTCGTGAAGCATATCTAGAAAGAAGATTTTGAATGTTTTACTTCTTAAAAAGAATTAATTATTCTACTTATTTTAATCTTTGATATTTGGCTTTTGCCTATTCCATTGAATTAGACCAATCAGATACTGTTTTTCTGGATTAAGGTAATCCAGACCAATCTGTTTCAATCCTCGGCATTGTGATAGATTTCTTTAATATTGCCAACTTAACTGGATTTCAATTTGTAAGCATAAATAAGTGGAGCATGATTTCTAGTTTTCCACCACATACACTTATAATTTTTTTTTTTTTTTGTTAATACTTGAAATTATCAAAAATTGAATTTTGATCGTTAAAATTAAGAATTTAGCACTTTAACAATGATGACCACATAATGGCTTAGGTTACCACTTAAAGTCTATATATAAGCCTCTCTCGTACAACAGAAAGAGGCACCAAGATTTCTATCTATATATCTTGTTATTGTAAAAGGAAAGGAAACAAAAATGGAGAAAAGAGGAGTTTCATCGGTCTTGATGGTTTGTTTGGTGTTGGGAATTCTAGTAGGACAGTTCAAAGCTCAAATAATTGGCCCTGCAGTCTGCTATGGGGATTGCTATGTTCCTTGCATTCTTCGATATGAAACCACAGCTGGCTCTTGCGCTATCGAATGCTTCAAGAACTGCATCCTTCCCAATCAACTGTGGGCACTATCCAAGACACCCAATCCTTCTGCAAGCTTGGTTGTGCTACCGCCTTGTGCTCAAATCTCAGCACCAAAGAAAACCCTGATAATCTTTTTTTTTCTCTCCATTATAAATAAATACCATTAACAGTAAACTCAAGGTTTTGTTTTACTTTTTTTTTTGTTTAAATTCCATAACTGAAAAGAAAGTTGGAAGTTGTTTGGATGCTTGCTTAGCGACATGCGCCAAGAAGAACTGATCAATTCCCATATAAGAGATGGTCAATGAATAAAGCCCTGTTGGGTTAATCCCAATGTTTTATTTAAACTAATGATACTACGTCAGAATCTTAACAGCTGCTACTCCTTTCCTCTTCTGTGAGGGAATGAATGAATCAATGAAGCTTATTAAATATTTGGTTAATCTGAATGTAAAACATTTTGCTATATTTTCATCAGTTCAAAGTAACGACTCTTCTGCAACTCAAGCAATAACGAACAACAATTAATTATTTGTTTGCCCATATATGTGATATGGACGTATATGTTTCCACAAATGGGATTGTTCGTTGGATGGATGGTTGGGAAAGTTTCAAATTTCTTACGTAAATTAATCATCAAGTTTTGAACAAAGCTCATATAAACTATGCCATTAGCATGTCAGACAAAGTGAGACATGCACTTTTTTTTAGTTGAGTTAAATTTTATTTATTCAAAGAAACAGGAGTTAGCCTACTACGAAAGGATGTACTTTTTACAGAATAAATAAACAAAATAGTCAACTACTCCCTTCCTTTCAAAACTGTTGGCTAGTTTGAATAAGCTGCAAAAGATAAAGAATGTAAAAAGGGCACGTCATTAACAGCATCATGATAATATTGCATACAATACATATCCGAAAATATTAAAACAAAGATTTAAATATATATAAAGTCTTTAAATTATAATTAATTAAAATTTTTATTTTTTATTACAATCAATTGAATTTTTAAAACATTTATTTACAGTCACTTAAATTACAAAATATCACTGTTAATCTCCTCATAGAAATTGACATTAGAAAATGAAAAAAAAAATTTGCTTTATTTTGATGTGTTTCTTTTCTTTCTTCATAAATACCACACGATAAAATCCAATTGGTATGTCACATAATTTTTATGAGAAAATCTACCCGTGTTAGCTGTGTGATAATTTTTATCTAAAATAAGAATTTAATTAATTGTAAATAAATGTTTAAAAATTTAATTGATTATAATTAAAAATATTTTGAATAATTTTTAATTATACTTTTAAGAATTTTTCATATCTAGTATTGTTTTATAAGGGAGTTTTTAAAAACATTACGATGGCAATTTTATTTTAGAGTACATTCGACAGACTATATAACCTTTGTCCAAATGAGAGATACTGCAACTCTGTTTTTGGTACAACAACAATGGAGCGATCATCGATAAATCTATCAGATACAACAACACAACACTGTCTCCGGAATTTGGAATCAGAGGGGAATTAATTAATATAAAGGAAAAGTTTAAGGACTCGTAAAAATATGAAATAGGCTACGCTGCAATTCCACGGATTCAGCCCACATCACAGTCAAACATTGTGCATGTCTTGATACCTTGGTAGCTAATACAGTTGTTTAATTCCAGGATTGACACCAAAAAAAAAAAAAGTCGGAACATTCTCCCGCAGGCTACACAATTTATAACAACCAAAAAGGATTGGATTGGTCTCTGTTGACTCTGCTACATATAAGGGCTTAGGAATAAGCGTATGCAATCAAGATCCTGCTTCCACAAAGAAAAAGGACTAACTGCAAATGGCAAGTTCACGACAGACCAGATTAGGGGAGACACCTTTAAACCTTCTGTGGCTTTAGGAGAATTTTCTGGTGTCTTCAGAACAGCAGTTGTGTTACCTCTGTATGCCATTACAGCCGCACGAAACTCTTCGACTATGGAAGCATCCTTGAACTTCAATGCAAATGTAGACAGCCCCTCTTTTTCTTCACCTGTACTATTCACGCAGGCAAATGTAATACCTCTCTTATCCATGTTTGTCAGCTTCATATCTGGGTAAAGACTTGCATTTAAAAGCAATCTGTAATTTCCTCTAGCTCTCATTAGCACCCTGGCTCTTTTTGCCCCCATTGTAGAGACATTCACCTTAAGTTCTCCCTTCCCACGCTCTTTCCACCCTCCATCTATGAATTCGAACAGCACAGAATCAGATGTGAAAACCACTTTCTCATTCTCTTCTCCCGTCTCAACTGGAACCTCCTGCATGGCTGGAAAACCACTTCCCTCGCTGTTAGAAACAATTGAAGTCCCTGATGTGTTGAAGAGGGAAGAGTTTCCATTTGTTGAAAGACCAAAACCAAAAGAAGGCTGATCATTTTTCTGTCCAAAAAGTGGAAAAGCACCAGTAGCACCATCCTTCGTAGTAGATCCAAAGGAGAATGCAGAAGTAGAAAATCCAGTGCCAGCAAGTCCTGTGAAGGCATTCTGGCTACTTGAAAGCTGTTGGAATGAACTCAATGATCCACCTTCTGCAGCTGAATCTGAATTTTCACTACTCTTATCTTTGTTACCTGCATTTGCAGTCTTGTCATCTTTCTTATCTTAATCCTCGGTCTTAGCACCTCCTGCTGGTTTTTCATCATTTGCCTCCTTTTGAGTTCCTTCATTTACAACATCACTGCTCATATCCTCAGCAGTTTCCTTATTAGCAACACCGTCAGAAACTGGCTCATCCTTCCTACTTTCGTCATTCTTTGCAAGCTCTGGCTCCGTTTCATCTGTTTTTTTCTCTGACTGCTGATTATTTCCATCTTCATTCTTTTCAGATTTTTTAACGTCATTTTTCCCATCTTCTGAAACTTCTTTCTCACTGGCAATAGGTGCTTCAGTTGTAATCTCAGTGGTCGTTGCGCTGGATTCAGGGGTTGCACTAGCTGTAGCTGGAGTAATGGTTGGTTCTGTACGGGGAACCAAGCGAATTCCAGAAAAAGGATTGGATGAGGCAGTTGAAGTGGTTTGATTTCTACGAACTTTGACTATTCTTCTGTTTGCCAAAACTTCTTCACTAGCCTTCTTAAAAGTTCCAGTTTCTTGTTCACAAGAATCTTCCTCATCATCAAGACCAGGGTTATCCCGAGAAATTTCTCTTCCAGCAGCCCTCTTCTTTGAAGGTGGAAGGGCATTTTCTGCATCCCCCATTGCAGCAAGAAACCAAGAAACTGAAACTTGAGGACTTTCTTGTGCAAACTAGGATATCTGCAGATCATTGGAAATGATATATCCAATGAAATTATCAGAAACAAATTAACATGAATCTTGCCACTAGAGTTTCACCAAACCATAAAACTGAACAGTGGGAAATATGTAGGAACAGTTGCAAGAACACAGCCCATAAATAATAAAATAGATTCACAACAGGCAGACACTCATCACCAAATTTATGTGATAGCAACAGATATTTACCAGAAAAAAAAACACACAACCTACACCAGATTTCCATAAAAATCTCATTAAAACATATGAACACAGCATAGTGCATGGTGCCCAAGAGGAAAATAGCACATTACAACAAACATAAGTTCACAGAAGCTTAAATTTTTCTTGCAACTGGTGATATCTGAAGACCACAATAAATGTTATTACTAATGGAACAATCACCAATCAAATGGAAAGAACGTACTCAGCTAACTACTAACTTTTTTCTTCAAATTACAATGAGCAAATAAGAGAGCTATGGGAAATACACATGAGAACAGCTACATAAACTTAGCAGATATAGAGTAAAAAAACCAGATGAGTCTGCAACAATCCACTAAATGTTCGGAATATAAAAAGTTATTATAAGGAAATGAGACATATATCCAAAGTTCCCTTGTAGATCACATTTAAACCCACAGAAGCATCATTGCGCACAGACAATGAACAAAATAATTATTATAATGAACAAACTGCATAATCGGTAAACCCATGGATACTTATGATTTAAGTTTGAACTATTTTAATGGTTTACTAATAAGGCTGATTAATGAAATCAAAACCAATATGTCCTTCCTGTAGGGAAAACATTCAAGCATAGGTTCAGGTATAGCTACTATCTTTCTACAACTTTATCCAAAGCAGCAGGCAACTTGCCTTGATAGAACAAATTTGTTGTCTCAAACCATATGCAATCAATTTCACATCTCTAACAGCAAACAACTGTACAAGCTGACTTCAACATATAGCAGTCCCTAGTTAATGTTGCCACCACACGGCTGTATACCACATTCAATGGAGAAAACATTGAACCGGAAAGGAAAAAGAAAAGGGCACTAAAATAAGAGGACGAAAGGGGAAATGCAACTGCCCTCCTCAAAAGATCAAAATGCTCCCACACATCATCTAACAATAGCACAAATCTTTTCGTTTTCAACACCCTGAAGATGGAATTGCTTTTCTCTTCTTGGCTCATCCTACTCCATCTCTCATCAGGGAAGCCTAGTTTTCGGCCAATTGTAGCCTGCACCTTTTCCATGTTTAGATCCCTTGACACCACGGCCCAAATCACCACATCAAAATCTTGACCAACTCTGCCAATTAGTTCATTGTTGATTTTGCGCAAGAGGGTGGTTTTGCCCACACCCCCCATACCATATATTCCAATGATTCCCACTCGTTGATCACAAAGGTAGCTCCAAACCTCCCTGAAATTTAAATCCATGCCCACAGTGTCCTCGAGGGGCATTTCATCCACCAAGGGCGGGGGCAACATGTCAGCCACATCAACAAAACTTAGTTCTGTTCTCAACTCAGAAATAGCTTTCAATTTTTTTGATACTTGCTTCCCGAGGTTGTAACTAGACTTCAATCTTTTGGGAGAAAAGTTGCAGAAACATCTTTGCTGAGCCTCCCTTTCTCCTTCCCTCACAACCATGTCAATTTCAGCTTCTAGTTCTTCTACTCGCCGTAACCATCCTTCGACTTGCACCCTAGGCCGCATTTGTTGCCGCTCAGCATTTTCTACTCTTGTCTTCACATCGTTCCTTTGCTCTCTAAGCTTTTCTGTATCTCTTTTCAAAGATCTTATAAGCCTTTCGGGATGACAGATCGAGATACGGTACTCTCTGTTTCCTTCGCTGCAATCCCGCAAACAAGAGATTACCTCTAAGACTAGGCTTGCAATTTCCATTGCAGATAATTAAGAGGCGGTTTCAGGAAGAAAAATGAATCGAAAGATCTAGCCTGCAGCGAAGATTGAGCTTGGTCTAAATCTCACACACACATGAATGTATACATAGAGAGGAGGGATACGAAGTGGAAATGAGAAATGATTTTAAAGGTGAAGGATAAATGATATATATAGACATACATATATATATATATATATTTATGGAGTTAGAGGATGAAAATATATATATATATATATAATACAACTAATAATTTTTATATAAGAATAAAAATTTTGATGTAAAATAAAAAAATTAAAAAAAAACTAAAGATCAATGTGTAACTATAATAAAATTTTAAGAAGATTTTGTAATAAAATTATTTACCATATTTACATCAGGATATGAATTGAGTACCATAATTAGTATAAGTTTATAAAGATAATAAGTCATCCCAACTTTATTTAAAACTCTTTTTTGGTAAGCATATACTGTTATCTCTTACATATAAAGAATGCATTATGACTAAAATTTAATAATTTTGATCTTAAAAAAACTCTTAGAACTATATAAAAGCATGAACCGTACGTGAAAACAATTTTCTACTTATGGTTGATTGTATTATTTTAATAAAAAAAACAATTAAGCAATAGATTAAGTTTTGGACAATGTCATGTTTAAAACACTAAAGTAGAAACAAATGCAATTCAAGCTAATTAAACCAAGAAAGAAATAGAGACAAATCTTGAAAAGAAAAACATGATATATAATTGTAATATTAATCAAGACAAAATTGAACAAAATTATAGTTAATTTGACAATTTTGATCTCTTCTGTAATCAAAATAAAAATATTTATATTATTAAATGTGATCATGATAAATGTAATGTGATTTTAATTCCCTCATAGTGAAGAATGATTCATTAATAACTATTTCAAAGATCACAAAAGCAAATCATACATATATGGGATACAGATTTTTGATATTTTGAATTTAACTTCATCTCGTACATCTTGTCAGTTCATTCAAACTAGCTGAATTGTTTATTTTTTAGCACACCACAACTAAAATTGAGTGTGAGATTAGCAACCAACAAACCTTGTTAGGATCACTTCCAAGCCTGATTTTTAGACTCATGCTTCTTGATGTTAACGAAAGCTACTTTTTTTTCATAAAAAATTAAGTGAATAAAAGAGAAATATTAAAATAATACCAACTAATAAATATGATAAAAGGAAAGCATCTATAAACACAAAAGCAAAAAAAAATTACTTGGTGATCAATATTTAGCATTGTTGTTCCTATAATGAACAATGATTGATAAACTAAAAGAATAATGTAATTTGACAAAAATATAACAATAAAAGAAATCAAAATCAAAATAATTCATTGTCATAAAAAAATTAATATAATTGTATGGACAAAAATTAATATAATTGTATTGACAAAAATTGACCTAATCATAAATCCATACATTTGGAAAGTAACCTCCTAACACTTTTAGCTTACATGATTTATATTTATAGTAAGAATTATAAAGTTTCTTATAAATTGAGAATAATTTATGCAAAGTAATTATAATGGGTTATTAGAAAATACATTTTGAAATAATAAATTATGTTGGTAAATATCTGTGATTGTAATTAATATTTATATAGAAAGAAATATAAAAATATATATTTGCAATTAATTAGACCTTTATTTTAGGTTTGAATTCTTAGCATTATATGACTTATATACTCATTACATAAATTATTTTTTTAATTAAATACTAAAATTATAGATATTAAATAGTCAATGTTTTTAAAGTATATTTTTTATTCATAGTGTTCATATTTAGTGTTTAAAATTAAAAAATTGAAATTATTTGAAAGTGATTTAAGATAATTGAATTGTAACATATTTATAAAAGTAATAATATTTTATATTTATAAGAAAATAAATATACTTAATTTCATCAAAATAAATATCTTTTAAATTAATAAAATTTATATAACAACGAATCAAAATAATTAATGCAAGACAATTGTTCAAAACTTTCTACATATCAAAAGAATAAATCTTCCACATTTAATTTTTTTTCCTTTTTACTAAAAATTTTACCTTTTATATATTTATATAAAATATGACCACTTAGGTAATAACTTTAATGATTCAAGAAGAATAACCCATTTTTTCATTTTTTAATTGCATCCAATCCAAATTCAACACATGCTAATTGTAAATACTTAATTTTATAAACACTTAATTTTATCCATCGTCGATTAAAATGAATCTTAAATTTCATTCATAATTTTGATATTCGAAATTTAATTAGGCATTGTGGTCAAGAATGGACTTGTTCATTGCATATTGGGTTCAATTGACTTTCTTGTCCTAATGTGATCCAGATTCAATTATGGCACAGCACCAGCACATAGCTATCACCTTATCAGATTCTTATTCCCTGTTAGCTGACCTACTCTGCAGAAACCCATCTCCTACTCAACCTTTACACCCTACCCTGCATTTCCCATTGGCTGCAGAAATTAAGGCTTAATTTTTGGGATGTGTTTGAATCACTTCATTAAAACCCAATTGAAATCAATAGGGAAAGGGAGCCTTCTGCCGTTACCACCATTATCACCATCTTTCAACCCATACACCTCCAACTGTACCATTTCTGTCCCACTCTAACCAGCAGCCCCAAAAACCACCACCATCATTCATTCCAAAAACCCATTCATCTAAAAAACCCAGCTAAGACCCCTCACTAGAAGACATCCCTCACCACCACCTAAAAAAGACCAAAACCAAACTCAAGACCCACCCAACCGTATATCAAGTAACCCACAGCCCCTTAACAGAAAAACTCAAAAGAAGAAAACACAAAAATAATCACACATCCCCTAGAACGGGAAGAAATAGTGCTAAAAGCAAAAAACAAAAAAATAAAATAAAATCACCAAAACGAAGGGAGAGGTTTTCGTTTGGGCATTTTAAAAGGTTTTGAGGCCTGAAATTTGGTGGGAAGGATAGCAAGAAAGGGAGAGAAAAATAAGACAAATCGACGGTGATAAGCGCGAAAAAAAGTGTTTTAAGAGGCGGAAGTAACGATATTTCGACTCAGATCTAGGCCGTTTGGGATTGTTTTAGGCTAAATAGAGGTCGAAACAGTTACGAGGGGGGGAAAAGGTCATTCTTGAAGATTTTGAGCTCCAGTTGGCATTGGCGACCGGAGGCCGATGATAGCAAACGATGGCCGACGCGGTGGCCGAAAATTGGGTTGGCTTTGAAGGTCGCCAATAGTTTTTGAATCTCGAGAGAGTTTTTGGAAAATTTTTATAGAGAAATGTCTGAAATGAATTGGATAAAAAAGTTTGGCTGTACTAAGCTTTAAAAAAAAAAAACTCACCAGGATCCCTCATTTACTTGTTTTTTTCAAATTCAAAACAAAAAAATCAATAATAAAATACTTTTTTTAGGTAAGGTTACATATAATTATGTATGAATATTAATTGTATTAATTAATTAAAAATATAAATATTTGAAGATGAAATTTTTAAAAAAATTTGAGTAATAATTCTTAATAAATTTGTAACTGATAAATTTTTTTTTAATATTACGACATATTAGAATATTTTGAAAATTTTTTCAATACAATACTTTAATTTATTTTTCATATGAAAATGCAATAATAAATTATTAAATAATTTTTTTTAGGAAAATAAAATAAAAATAAAAAACTAAAATTGTGATAAACGATGAGAGTCAAGGTAATTAATATTAAATATCAAGATCATTTTTATTAAGATCAAAGAATAATACGTGATTACTTGATACTATTTTTGGATGGACATTTTAGAGGTGTTAATCTTTTTTTATATGTAATCGTTTTTTTGAACCCAAATTATTTTTTCACACTAAAAAATTAATCTTTTAATAAAGTTTTAATTAATTTTAAAATTTTATTAAAATAATAAATTTTAATAGGTAGACTAAAAAAAGATTAATGATGACTTTTTATTTTTTAAAATTCCTGTAACAGTCTTCAAAATCGTTATGACAACTTAGTTACTTAGTTGGAGATGCAATTTTTTTAGAGTATGGTAAAATTAATTTTATGTTATCCTTAATTTTGATTTAATGATTTTAATCGGTATTTAACTTTAATTTCCTTGATTTTGATTTTATTTTTAATAACAATAGTAATAAAAATAAAAAAAATCTCATGCATTTCATTGTAATTATATCATTTATTTATTTATTATTGTATGTTTTGTATATATTATTCTTAATAAATTATGAGGCTTTTAGGATAAAGATTGCAATGTTATTTTCATCATCTCTCTCTCTCTCACACACAATGACACATTGCATTTCATACATGAGCTCTATATTCAGGCTTTGTCCCTAAAAGAGAAAGCAAAATACCTATACTCTCGTAACGTGAAAACCTTTGGAATGGCAAGTGAAATACTTAATTCAGAGTAAACCCTTTTCATTCATAACATGTGATGGATAAAGATCAAGGTGCTTTTATTATTTTAATATGGATGATAGTAAGAGACAATTTAAGAACTTTTAGATACATAACAATCCAAATCTAGCATATAATAAGCTGAAAGGAGCCAACCCTAGGTAAAAATCATGTTGATCTTTTTGTAAGAAATCACCTGAATTATAACATGTAAGGGATTATATTTCTTGTTGACAACATGTTTTTTTGGATTAATAATAAAACGGTTATATATTACTACCAAAAATTAAACAAAAACTTCACAAAATTTTTTTATTTATTTATTTTAAATTATTATATGTTTGTCAAATTTTTATTTCTTCTATGGGTTTTTTTTTCAAACCAAAACAAAATTACATTTAGAAAAAATTGTAAAAAAAGATTTTTTTAAAGGATAAACTTTTTATCCTTTTTAAAAAAATTCTTTTAATTAGATATTTTCTAAAAGAAAAAAAAAAGTCAAAATCACCAAAATTAAGGAAATGGGCTTTGGTTTGAGGCATTTGGAAAGTTTTTGACACCTAAAAGTTAGTGGGAAGCACAAGCAAGGAAGGGGAGAAAACATAGGAGAAACCGATGACAAATAACACAACAAAAAATGGTGTTTCAAAAGGTGGAAGCCAAGATATTTAAGCTAAGATCTAGGCCGTTTAGGGTTGTTTTAGGCTAAATGGAGATTAGAATAGTGAAAAGGGGGTGGAAATGTTCATTTTTAGAGATTTTAGGCTTCGATTATTGCCAACGACCGATGATTGATGGTCGACAGTAATAGATGGTGCCAACATGATGGTAAAAAATTGGGTTGGCTTTAAAGGTCGAAGGAAGTTTTTGAAACTAGAGAGAGTTTTTGGGAAATTTTTTTAGAGAAAGGTTTAAAATGAATTGAAAAAAAATTTGGCATTTATAAGCTTGAAAAAAAAAACTTACAAGGATCAATGCATGGACCTAGCCTAGTTTAAGTTCCGCACACCTGACCTATTGCCCAGCTTCTCACATTAACCTTGAATAGATCAAGTTGAATTGATTCAAATCACTTTTGAACTAATAACTGGCTGTTGAACTACTAAAAAATCAAAGAAAAAGCTTTAAACCGCTACATGAACCAGGAAAAAATGAACAAATCACTTGAATCGGCTGACTGATTTATTGACCGAGTTTAATATGTTCTTTTGGGTAATTTCTTATTATTTTTTTATTATTTTCTTTATATTTTTTATAAGTTATTTATTTGGTCATCTTTGTATGGTTAAAATTTACATTTTTAAATAAATATATATTTTTAAAAATGTTAAAAAAATCTTTTTAAAGAAAATTGAAAATCCTCAATGGATGAAATATTAAGAAAATCCACGTACTGATTTTTTAAAAATCTCCATGTAAGAATATTTTTCTAAAATGCTATTTAAAATGCTGGAGTATTTAGAAATATATCCAATACAAAAGGGTTTTCATTTACTTATTATTTTATTAGTTTAAAAAATAAATAATAAATAATAAAAGAAAATATATTTTTAAAAGTAAGGTTATATATAATAATGTATGAATATTAATTGCATTAATTAATTTAAAATATGAGCTTCCAAAGATAGGATTTTAAAAAAAATTCGAATAGTGATTCTTAAGAAATTTTTAGATAAAAAAAATTTTCTAATGTTATCAACGTACTAGAATATTTTGAGAAATTTTCAATACAAGGCTTCAATTCAGTTTTCAAATAAAAATGACATAATAATTTTTCAAATAAATTTTTTTGTGAGGAAAATGAAATATAAAAATAAAAAAAAAATAAAAGGCTAAAATTGTCATAAAAAAACAAGTTAAAAAAATTATATAAACATAAAAAAGCTAAAGCTTTAGGTAAAAAAAAAAAAAAGTCTTACTTGGATAACCCATATTTTTATATTTTTTATATGTGGACAGATTTTAAAAATTGTACTGTGTCTTTTAATAAATGCATTTTAATTATTTAAAATATTTTTATTACTTAAAACATAATTAGTTAGATTAAATTAATTACATTTATTCTTTTTTAAATGCCCAATTCTTACTTTATATGAACATACCTTATATGAATAAGTTGCAATTAACTTGGTTAATAATACAAATAAATTAAGAAAAAAACTAAATGGAAAGCTAATTACTAATGAATATATTTTCATATCTTCTAATTAGGGCACTAGAAAATTTTTCTTTTTTTTGCTTTTTAAGTACCCTAACATACATTATTATAAAATATCATTAATTTATTACATGATAATTTTTATACATTCCATAAATTACTCTTATTACTTCCATTTTTAGTTTTTAGTTAACTTATATAAATATATAAAAAATACAAAGTTTTGGATAAAAATGGAAATAGCCTTACTTGGAAAACCCACATTTTTGACATGTGGACAAATTTAAAAAATTATCATTTGTTTTTTAATAAATGTATTTTAATTATTTGAAATGTTTTTATTACTTAAAGAGTAATTAGTTAGACTAAATTAATTCCATTTATTCTCTTTTAAATACCTAATGTTCTTACCTTATATGAATAAGTTGCAGTTAACTTGGTTAACAATACAATTGAGCTAAAAGAAAATATTAAATGGATAGCTAATTACTCATAAATATATTTTCATATATATCTTCTAATTAGGGCACTAGAATTTTTTTTTCTTTTTAAGCACTCTAATAGACATTGTTATAAAATATTATTAACTTATTAAATGATATTTTTTAGACATTCCATAAATTATTAAAAGTGTCTTTTATTATAAAACGCCTTCAATATACGACGATAGTAATGGAAGGCGTTTATTAAAAACTATGCCTTCAATATACCTTTAAACTTAGTAATCTATTACTGAAGGTGTTTGTTAATAGGGGACGCCTTCAAAATTTTCCCACTAAAAATTTTGAAAATTATTAAAGGCGTTTTCTTCTGTAAAATGCGTTCTATATACCACCACACAAATTCTAACACTGTTATTGAAGGTGTATATCCAAGAAAGACGTCTTTAATAATTTCTATCACAGTTTGTATATAATTACTGAAGGCAATTACAGATAACAACGCCTTCAATAATTTTTTTTTAAAAAAAATTTCGGATTATTAAAGACATCTTTTATTATAAAATGCCTTCAATAATCTGTTATAAACTTTGAAAATCCATAATTATTGAAGGCAATTTTTTACTAAAAATGCCTTTTATAATTTTTAAGAATTAGAAAAGGTATTTTTTTTTATAAAATACGCCTTTAATAAGTTGGTTGGACAATTTTAAAGGCTTATATTAAAGGCACTTTTTTGTAAAAAATACCTTTCAATAATCTTCAATAAAATTTTCTGGTGATTATTAAAGGTGTTGTTCCATGGAAATGCCTTTAATAATTAATTTTATATTCATTTCCCTACCTTGAACACAAAAATTTACAAAGGGCTGGTACACAGAACGATTAAAAGCTGTGTTATTCAACCAAACAAACCAAACCCTTAAACACATTTCTAGCAGGCTATTGCTTTCTTTCTCCCATTCCTCACCACCGACCTTCAACAAATCATCGCTGCAAACCTCTGTTTTAATCAATAAGTCTTTTTTTTTTAGTTTACTGTATTATTTACAATATTCAATAGAGAATTTTTATTTTTTTAGTTCCTTAATATTGACATATGCATTTATATATTTTCATTAACATCACCGTCAGCATAGTCATTCAAGATTCTATTCATATTGCAAGTATGTTGTTTTTATGTAGTACGCATTAAATATTGTGGTTTATTGAACCTTGTTGACTGATATTGTATTGTCGAATGGTATTGTATGATATTGGGGGTCTGAATAATATTTCATGCTGAATAGTTTGCTGAACCTTATTGTCTAATATTGTTTTGCTGAATGGATTTGAATGAAATTGGGGGGCTGAATAGTATTTTTGAGTGGTTTGCTGAAGGGTGTGTATGAGCACATTACTGAATAATGTGCTAAATGATGTTTCTGTACATAGTATGTTATTGGTTGTATTAAATTAAGTACAATGATAAATTTAAAAGGTCATATTGTCTAATTCATATAATTTTGGTCAATATTGCACGTAATATGGACTCCGAAGAACATCATTCTCTTTCTAATGAACATGCAAAAAAAAAAGAAATGTAGGCCAAAAAAGAAAAGGAATGGGCTTAAATAAACAAATCAAAGTGACTGACACAAAAGTTCATATTGACTTCAATCAAAATGGGCAGCCTATGTCGGAAGGAGTTGCCAAGATGGCTACTCATATTGAAGCCATGGTCCATCGGAGGATTTCAATTACGTACATCGATTGGCGATGAGTTTTTGATGATCTAAAAGATGAGATATGATAGTCCGTTGTGGTATGTTTATTCAACAATTTCGTAAAATTTGTTATATAATCATTTAATTGAAATTCAATGTGTTGATACTGTTTGTGTTAACTTATTTAAGAACGGTTTGATATCCCAATTAAACGCAAAAATATTGTGTTGCAATCTGCTAGGAAAGCTTTCAAAAACTTTAAAAGCAAATTGACAACCCAATATATTTTATCGCTGGCTGGTGAATGTGATGTTTTGGTTGTTTCACTTGCAGCGTATGCAGATGTCATAAGTGTTAAAAATTGGATAAATTTTGTTCACTATTGACTTTCAAAAAATTTCTTGGTACACAAAATCATTACCAAATCAATCCAAGTTTATAAGTTTTTATGCAATATAGCCTTTCATCTTCATATGTGATTGACGTAATTTTTTGATTTTATAGAAAATCAAATACCAACATCGAGACATTCGGGCCAAACAACAATATCACCATCGGATAGCAAGAAAAAGATATGCAAATGCGATAATTTAATAAGAATTAATAAGCGCAAACACAGAAGTTTCCAGATGAGATATCTGAAAACAAAGATATCTACGAAAGGATAGACCCTTCGCAGATGAAGTAATCGAGAAAATGACAAAAAAGATTGTATGTATAACTACTTTTTTTATATAATGTATGATTGGCATTATCTATGTATGCATGGGTGTATACTAGCTTGTGTAGATTTATTTTAACAGCCCAACTTATTATTGTATTTCAGGATAATTATGCTGTCAAAATAAAATCTGGTGAACTGGCAACCCAGTATGATGAATATCCTTTGTCTTTAGCATTAGGCGCTAAAGAAAGGCCTAGTCAGGTTCGCGGGATTGGTAAATTTGTCTTACCATTAACGTATTTTGGTAAACAATCAAAAACCCCATGAATGAGAAATGCATAATATGAAGCAATAATTGAGCAACAACAACAACAAATTAATGACCAGCAGCAACGCCTCAATGACCAACAGCAAAGACTTACTGCTTTGGAGTCCATGTTGGTAGCAATGCAGTAGGTTATGCCAGTATTCCGACCTGATAGCATCGTCCCCATACAACAAGCTTCCGTTGCAAGTAAAGAAGCCATCCCATCATTCGCTACCACCCAAGAAGTGTGATATTGTTTATAATTTGAATATTAATTTGTTTATTATATTGATTGATTTAGTTTTAATACTTATATTTCATTAAATATTGTAGAAAAATGTTCAAACTCAAAGTCTGACCCTTCTCCAGGCTTTCATGAATGAGTTAACAAAATATTCGTTCGAGAGTTGTATCGGTGGACACTTCATATCCATTGAGTTTGAGGAAGACTTATTTGAGAAACAATCATTTTCTTTCATTGGTGTGGATGAGGTGAAAGAATTTTATGAAATGGATGAATTATCGGCTGCTGAAATCATTGCTTATATGAGGTTAACTTATAAATACAAATATGTAATTTCAATATGTAGTAAGTTAGTATTAGGGTGTAATACTAACCTGTAGTGTTGATTGTTATCGTGTAGCTTCCTATATAGAGAGCTGAAGGGGAGATAGTTGATGAATAGATTTAGATTCATTGACCCCAACTTCATTAGTGAACAGAGTGACACAGTCGTGTATCGTGCTAATCATGTGATCGTATGCATGAAAAGATCGACTGATTATTATTTGCTCTCGTATAATGCGCAGTAAGCTATATTCCTACCTTAATTACTTCAACCTACTCCATTCTATGATCTGATACGTATTCTGAGTATACCATTGTTATTATTTTACAGTCGTCATTGGGTGCTTATTGTGATTGACACCAAATCCTTAACGCCATACTTTCTTAATTCAGTTAATCCAATAGCGATGCCTAACCTCGATATTCAAACTTTTATAAAGAGGTATTACAGTATTTTATTATATTATATATGTTTTATTTTTTCATAAGAAATTTTATTTATGTTCCTACTAATTTTTTTCCTTTTCAATTTAGGGTAATATCTACATTCAATAAGAAGGTAAAAAAACTAAAATGGGTGTCATTGCCGGTAAATGTCAAATTTATTCTTTTAATGCTGAGTTTGTTTAGATAAATATTTTTTAAATCGACTCAATTTAATATTCAAGTACCCCATCAACCCGATAATACTGAATGTGGATATTATATCCTTCATTTTATGCGAAAGATAGTGTTCCATGATTTTGTGACCACACCATTCAAGGTTAATATAAATTTCATAAACTCGTTATATATTCAAAAAAATAAAATGGTACATTATGTTCTCATTTCTTAACATTTACTTCTGATAATTTTTTTAGTGGGAAGGTAAAGAAAGCTTCACAAAAGAGGAGGTGGATGAAGTCCATAAATAATGGTGTGATTATGTATTGACATTTATCAATATTGATAAACCTTCAGGTTAAATATTGTTGGTTGAATGTAAATATATATGGAACAAATTGTTATAAAGTTTTTAACATGCCATGTTGAATGGAAACTTTAAGTTTGTACATTGGGGGTATTGGTTTAATATTATTGTTATACTTAATATGAATACACTATGTGTACTTAATAAATTACTAAGCACGATTATTTCATAAAAGTATATTAATATGGCAATGTTATCAGTTTTAATTTCGGATGTGTGGTCAATTTTTTGAAATACAACAATGTTCATTATGCAAATTCCAAAATGTAATTCATAGTATCATATATATAAACCAAATATTTTCTGGGCATAAATATACAACTGACAGCAAACGTTTTTCTTGGCATAAAATTACAACTGACTTCACGGCCAAAATATCAATTATGTTTTTTTGATGCGATTAATGAAGGCGTTTTTAGCAAGTAAACGCCTTCAATCACCCATAACAGAAAACATTAAAGGCGTTTTTTACCAAAATCGCCTTCAATAATCCCCCCAGAAAAAAAAAACACCTTCAATAATACCAACTAAAAATTAATCGAATGGATTATGAAGGGCATTTTCCTACAGGTAACGCATTCAATAATCCATAACAAAAAGTTTATGAAGGCGATTTTGGATATAGTCGCCTTTAATAATCCGACCATTAACATTTATCGTTAGAAATATTAAAGGGGTTTCGAGCCAAAAATACCTCAACCATCCCATCCAAGTTTTATCTATGGAATATTAAAGGCGTTTCTTACAAAATCACCTTTAAAAATTAAAAAAAAAATTACTAATTGGATTATAAAAGACGAGTTCGACCAAAAACGCCTTCAAGAATTGACTTCATATTTTTCCTATCGATTATTAAAGGCGTCTCTCTACGAAAAACACCTTTAATATTCTATGAACAATTTTTTTCAAACAATTGGTGAAGGCGTTTTTGTCAAAAAAAATACCTAGAATAATCAATAACAAATAGTCTGTTCCTAAACCCAAAAAAAGGCTAAAGGACGGATTGAACTAACAACCTTATGGTAAACATCCGTACGATCCAAACAATTTGATAAGCTTAATATTGAATGTATTTATGAAGAAAATAAATTCAATAAGCCTGAAGAAATTTTTAGTCCAAATATTAAAGGTATTTCTTGTAGACAACGCCTTCATTAACCTCATACAATTTTTTATGATGTGATTATTGAAGGTATTGTCTGCTAAAAATATGCCTTAACTATTCACCGAAATTTTTAAACAAAAATATTCAAGGCGTTTTAGTCGAGAAACGCCTCTAATATCAAGTCTTGAGTGACATTTATAAGTAAAAAGTTGCTACAAAACTGTCGCTAATATGCTATTTTGCTGTAGTGTGAATAAAATTCAAAAACCTTTTTATCATTAAAAAAAGCCAAAATCGTATGTGGTGGACTGGTGGGATTATTTTGCAATTTAAACTTAGATCAACTGCATTTTATTAAGAGCACAGTCGTTGATGAACTTGTGTTTATTATAGTAGAATGCCATGGCAGTACTTGTCAGATTCTACATATATATATATATATATATTTATTACCCATTGATGAAAATTAATCAATGTTTTAGCGGTCGCCCATAGACCTTCCTGCCATCAGTAGCAGTGCTGTGGAGCATTGTAAGTAGCATTGGTGGATGCATTTTTGCATTTGTGGCTTTGGTGCATCGCAATCCAACACGCAGTCATCGAAGCATTTCTGGTTTAACTCTGCAACTGTGTGCCCAGCAATGAAAAACACCACGATCTCCATGACAATCATAGCATTGTGACTGGTCATACCTTTTCCTCGGGCCTCCATGCTTAAAATACTAAAGATTATTAATTATAGAAGCTATTTCAAACAATCTATATATATATATATATATATATATATATGTACGTATGTATTTGCTAAAACGGAAAGCAATCTGGCGGCATACCTAATATTATGTTCTGAATATAGTATTGTACTTATTAATACATATCTGGCTGTTTGTCAAATATAGAATGTCCCTAAACCAAATAAAGAAAAATAAAGAAAGAAGCTTTTGTAATTAATAAATTTATTTGAACTATTTGGATTTACATGTAAATGTTTGATTTTGTCTTATTATTTAACAGTAATTTCTTTATATATGCTCTTGGGATTAGATTCTCATGCATTAGTTTCTTTTAACATTGCTATTTAGATCAAGAGGTGTAAATTTGGATGGTAACCAGTGTTTGTGCCAGTGGTGCAAAAATTATCATGAAGATTGTTCCCACATCCTTGTTACGTGTCAATAATCGGGTTCTATGGTGCGCTATTTTCAATTGGTGGAGTTTGAATTGGGTGGTGCCAAATAACGTGAAGGATCTTCCATGCCAATTAATGCGAAAAGGTGCAATTATACGGAGTTAAAAAGAGGAGATGGCTTTCGGTGTGTGGGGCTACACTTTGGGCATTGTTGCAAGCTACAAACGAATCAGTATTCGACTGAAAGAGCTGGGATGGCCAAGCATTCTTTTTTCTTATCAAACTGAGATCTCTATTCTGAGTTGTCATAACGTCTAGATCTGGAGATCTATCGCTAGATATTGACTTTAGGGAGTCGCTACCAATCTTTTTTTATTTAGGTGCGATTGGCAACCTAAAGAATCTATCCTTTCAGGGAACACCTAAGTTTAAGGGTCCCTAAAAGAATAAGTTCAGGTCTACTAACCAGAACAGGGTTCGGGAGTTCGGTTACGTGTGAGAAAGGTTATAGCACCCTCACTACGCCCATTAAAAGATGGTACCAGCATAATTTTGTGTTATCCAATAAGCCTTAAAATTTTACCAAGTAATTAACTATCAGGAATTATTCTCAATTGACTCTAATACTTTTAGCAAAAAATTGAGAAAGTTCCCTCACTTCAAGAGTATGCAAGAAAACTACTGTGTCACTTACAAAGGCTTCATCGTCGGATTATTTAAAGAAAAAATCAAAATCAAAAAAATGAAAAGAAAAGAATGATTGTTTTTTTTTTTTTTGTGTAGGAAAAATTGATACTTTCAACTTTTTCTCAAAAATATTTTTTGGAAATTTATTCTTAAGGAAAATTGATACTTTCAACTTTTCCCCAAAAATATTTTTTTTTAGAAATTTATTTTTAAGGAAAATTGATACTTTCAACTTTTCCTCAAAAATATTTTTTGGAAACTTTGTTTATAAGAAAAATTGATACTTTCAACTTTTTCTCAAAAATATTTTTTGAAAATTTATTTTTAAGGAAAATTGATACTTTCAACTTTTCCCCAAAAATATTTTTTGGAAATTTATTTTTAAGGAAAATTGATACTTTCAACTTTTTCCCAAAAATATTTTTTGGAAACTTTGATTTTCAAAGAAAATTGATACTTTCAACTTTTCCCCAAAAATATTTTTTGAAAATTTATTTTTAAGGAAAATTGATACTTTCAACTTTTTTTCAAAAATATTTTTTGAAAAATTTGATTTTCAAGAAAAATTGATACTTTCAACTTTTCCTCAAAAACCCCTTATTTATTTATTTTTTTAGATTTTTTTTAAAAAAAAGAAATTAAATAATAAATTAAAAGAAAAAAATAAAAATAAAAAAGTAAAACCAAAAATAAAAATAAAATAAAGATAAAAAAACATTAAATAATCTTAATTTAATAAATAAATAAATAAAAAACCTGGGGCGGCTCAGGAAAGCGGCTCGGCTCGGCTCGGCTATCGGCTCGGAGGGAGAAGACACGCGTGGGTCAGGAAGCGGGTCGACGCTCGGGTCAGGTCGGATCTCGGTAAAACGCGCGGATTCTCTAGGTCACTTAAGGCAAAAACGGCATCATTTTGGGAGAGTATATAAGGCTCTTCCCTCTGTTTTTCGATAGAAACCTTCTTCCCTCTCTCTCTCTTATTCCTTTTTCTCTTACTTCTCTCTAAAACGACCAAAGAACTCCGGTCGAATTTTCATCGGATTCTGAAAAAAGCATCAGAATCTGGGTTTTTCGTCGGAAGTTCACCAAAAAGTTGGTCGATTTCTAGGATCCTTCACTGAAAACTGGGCAGCTCACCGAAAACTTCAAAGTTGGCCAGAATTTTTGCCAAAAAATGCAACTTTCATCGAAAAATTCAACCGAAAACTGGAATTTTCCAGAAATTCCCAGAAAAAAATCGCCAAAAATCTTAAAAAATTTCTGTTAACTCCCAGAACACTTTTAAACCTTTTTTTAGCCTTCTACACTCTTCTATACGCCTTTTTTCTCTCGAATCAATAGCTTTTTGCTCACTGATTTTCTCTGTATCATGTTCTATTCCAAAGGGTCCCTTTTATAGGGATTGATCAGGAATTTTTAATCAATCCCAATTCCTCTTTCGACGGGGATTTAATCTTTGAATCCAATCTGGACTCTTCTGATTGAATCCCAATCCAATCTCCAACCAAGTAAATAAAAAAATAAAAAATACAAAAAATCAAAAGAAAATAAATAAGATAAATCAAGAAAATTAATAGATAATTAAAATTAAATAACAGATAATACATAATCTGATATACATAAATATTAACAAGAAAAAAAGAAAAAAATAATAATAAAGATATCTACATATTAATAAATACATAAATACCTAAATATATATATAAATAATAAAAATAAAAATAAAAATAGAAATAAAATAAAATAAAAATGTAAAATACAATTAAAAATAAAAATAAGAATAAAATAAAGAAAAAAGAAAATAGACTTACCCATTTGGACCAGGCCCAATTGATCCGGCCTGGACCAAATTAGGTGTCTACAGCTACCCTTCTTTGCACATTTTCTGTGAAACAAAATTGCGCAAAGACGTAGACACCCAATCAAGACTCAACTCGACCTTTTTACTTTTCATTTTTTTTGTTTTTTTTGTTTTTTTTTTTTTTTGTTTTTGATCAAAGCTCCTCTAAACAGAGGCTCAACGACTTTGGAAAGTAAATTGCTCCTCTAAACAGAGGCACCACGACTTTGGAAAAATAAATTGCTCCTCTAAACAGAGGCACCACGACTTTGAGAAAATAAACAGAGGCACCACGACTTTGAGAAAGTAAATTGCTCCTCTAAACAGAGGCACCAAGACTTTGGGAAAGTAAATTGCTCCTCTAAACAGAGGCACCACGACTTTACAGAGGCACCACGACTTTTGGAAAGTAAATTGCTCCTCTAAACAGAGGCACCACGACTTTGGAAAGTAAATTGCTCCTCTAAACAGAGGCACCACGACTTTGAAAAAGTAAATTGCTCCTCTAAACAGAGGCACCACGACTTTGGAAAGTAAATTGCTCCTCTAAATAGAGGCAATGAAACTTTGGAAAATAAATTGCTCCTTGACAATCATGTCCAAAAGAGTTGAAAGTTGTGTTTGAAGGAATTTCAGGAGATTATGCCCAAAGGTCTTATAAATCAACCCTGATACCAAAAGATATCCTATTTCAAGGATTAGGAACTTACCTGACAAGTTTTTTCTCAAATTTGTAAAATATCTTCATATCTGTCTTTTCCATGTGGGATGTTGGAACACCCCTACTTCTATACTTTCCTGAAAGTAGTGTATGCTATGCAAATGCATATGAATTTCAATGCATGCTATGTAAATGTTGGCCAATTAATTCCTGTTCAATATATGGTACTCAAGTTTCTCAAGCTTTTTCTTAGGCATCAAGCCTTTTGATTCTTCAGAGATCCAATTACACTGCTCTTCTAATATCAAATCTGTGTAGCTCTTAATTGTCTCTTCCACTCACATTCTTCGTGTAACAAAAAAATCTCTTCCCAGATTCAATGTCTTAATCAGGAACTGAACATCTCGATTCTGCCTTCATCACTCTTGATTTATTCAATGTAATGTAAAAATCTTTTTATGTTGTTATCCATTCATCAATCATTATTTCAAACTCAAAAGTAAAAATGCATTTGCACATTTCTTCCATGGTGGGGTACTAAGAAGAAAGAAATATGAATGGTTGGGATACAGTCATAAAAAAAAGGCACAAAAAATGAAATAAAACGTTTCTTATTAGCAAAATGTTGGTAAACTTTGGCCAAGAAAGAATTACAAGGATAGGTATGGGGACAAAGCCCAAAATGAATAATTAGATAATCATGATAACACATCTCAAAGTTTTTTTTCGAAAACTTAACCCTTTGATGTATTTAACAACTTGGAACTCTTTCGAATTTGTTAGCCTCCATATCAGCAGACTTTTAAATTTGATGCTGTATTCTCCTTATCTAAGCTACCTTTTCAGGTTTTCAACTTAGACAAACCCCCTATGACTCAAACCGCCCTTTTAGGGTTTTCGCCTTGAGTCCTCATTTTTCACTTTTTCTTTTTTCATTTTTTTATTTTTTCCATTTTTTCATTGTTTTCAAGCATAGTATTTCTTCACAGCATCAGAATTTATAGGATGAGGTAGATCATTTTCATCCATCTCAATTAGTATCAGCGTTCCACCTGAAAAAGCCTGTTTCACCACATACGGTCTTTCCCAGTTCGGAGTTCATTTTCCTCTACTATCATGCTGGATTGGGAGAATTCTTTTCAAGATCAACTCTCTTTTTCGAAAGCAACGGGATCAAATTTTCTTATCATGAGCCCTCATCATTCTTCTTTGATATAGCTGACCATGGCACAGTGCAGTCAATCTCTTTTTTCTATGAAATTTAACTGCTCATAACGTTCTCGAATCCATTCAGCTTCTTCCAACTCAACTTCTTTTAAGACTCTCAAATAAGGGATCTCTACTTTCACTGGTAGTACAGCTTTCATCTCATAAACCAAAGAAAATGGGTTGCCCTAGTAGAGGTACGAACTGACGTTCGATATGCATGCAATGCAAATGGCAACTTCTCATGCCAATCTTTGTAAGTCTCGGTCATCTTCTCTAAAATCCTCTTTATGTTCTTATTGGTTGTCTCAACTGCCCCATTCATTTTCGGACGGTATGGTGTCGAGTTATGATGCTTGATCTTGTATTGAGCACATATTTTTTACATCATCTTACTATTTAGATTTTTGGCATTGTCTAAAATAATTCTCTTCAAAAGTCTATATCTATAGATGATCTCCTTTTTTATGAACTTGCAAACCACGAGCGTGTCACATTTGCATATGATGCTGCCTCTACCTATTTTGTGAAGTAATCTATCATCACAAAAATGAATCTGTGCTTGTTAGAAGCCTTTGGGGTGATTGGACCAATGACATCCATGCCCCACATTGAAAATGGCCATGGTGGTGCCATAACATGTAAAGCAGACGATGAAGCATGAATCTTATCAGCATATATCTGGCATTTATGGCATTTACGAGCATAATCAATGCAATCATTCTCCATCGTCAACCAGTAATATCCCGCTCTCATGATCTATCTTGCCATCATATGTCCACTAGTATGTGCTTTACATATTCTATCATGTACCTCTTTAATGATTTTATTCGCTTCAGTCTCATTTACGCACCTCAATAATACTTGATCCTTGCTTCTTTTGTACAGGACATCCCCATCCAGGAAAAAGCTCATAGCCAATCTTTGGATGACCCTTTATCATTTTCTGTTACTTGAACTGGATACTGCTGATCCTTAACATACTGTAAGATGTCATAATACCGGGGCTTTCCATCTTCTTCTCCTTCTACATTAGAACAATAAGCTGGTATATCTTTAACATCTAACTTGATGGGCTGAATGTCGATATTATCATTAATTCAAATCATCACAGCCAGAGTAACCAATGCGTCAGCAATCAAATTCTCTTTTCGAGATAAGTGATCAAACTGGATATCTTCAAATTATTTTGTCAACTCTAAAATATACTTATGATACGAAATGAGTTTTGAATCTCTCGTCTCCCATTCTCCTTTCAACTGATATATGACTAAAGCTAAGTCTACAAACACTTTCAGTACTTTCACTCTTCTATCTATAGCAGCTTGCAAGCCCATGACACATGCCTCATATTCAGCGATGTTATTTGTGTAATTGAAATTTAACTTCATTGTTACAGGATAGTATTGTTCTTCTGGAAAAATCAGAATTGCCCTAATTTCATGCCCCAAGGCATTAGCAGCTCCATCAAAGTACATTCTCCAACATTTTCCTACATGCTCCCCTTCCTCCGGTTGTGAAATAGTCATTAAGTCTTCGTCAAGGAATTCCAGTTTCATCGGTTCATACTCTTCAATAGCATGATCTGTAAGGAATTTTGTTATAGCGCCCTTTTTTATTACTTTTTGGCTCACGTATATAATATCATATTCTGAGAGCATTACTTGCCATCTAGCGATTCTCTCAGATAAAGAAGATTTCTCGAAGATATACTTAATGGGATCCAATTTCGCTATGAGCCACGTAATGTGATAGAGCATATACTATCTGAGTCTTTTGGCAGTCCACGCTAATGCACAACACATTTTCTCCAATGAAGAATACTTTGATTCATATTCCGTGAACTTTTTACTCAGATAGTAAATAGCTCTCTCATTTCGGCTGGCCTCATCTTGCTGCCCCAGTACACATTCCATTGAATTTTCACATACGATTAAGTATAAGATTAAAGGTTTCCCTAGAACAGATGGCACCAATACTGAAAGGTTCGATAAATATTGCTTAATTTTATCAAACGCCTTTTGACATTCTTCATTCCATTTTCCAGGATTATCTTTACGGAGAAGCTTAAATATGGGATCACATTTGTAAGTAAGCTGAGAGATAAACCGAGAAATGTAGTTCAATCTCCCTAGAAAACCTCAAACTTCCTTTAGTGTGTTGGGAGGTGACAGATTTTGAATAGCCCGTATCTTATCGGGATCGACTTCAATTTCTCTTTCACTGACCACAAAGCCTAACAACTTCCCTGACTTTACCCTAAAGGTGCACTTGGTTGGGTTTAATTTGAGCTGAAATTTTTTCAACCTCTCAAATAACTTTCTAAGGCTAGTGACATGATCTTCATCCTCACAAGACTTTGCAATCATATCATCTACATACACCTCGATCTCTTTATGCATCATGTCATAGAAAAGTGTTACCATGGCCCTTTGATATGTTACCCCAGCATTTTTTAACCCAAAAGGCATGACTTTGTAACAGAAGGTTCCCCACATGGTCATAAAAGTAGTCTTTTCCATATCATCTGCAGCTATTTTTATCTTATTATACCCTGAGAAACCATTCATAAAAGAAAAAATCAAATGTTTAGCTATATTGTCTACCAGTGTGTCGATATGAGGTAAAGGAAAGTTATCCTTTGGGCTAGCCTTATTCAAGTCCCAATAGTCTACACACATTCGTACTTTTCCATCTTTTTTAGGAATTGGGACTATATTGGCTACCCATTCTGGATACTTAGCCACTTGTACAAAACCTGCATCAAATTGTTTCTTCACCTCCTCTTTAATCTTTAGTAGCATTTCGGGCTTCATTCGTCTCAGTTTCTGCTGAATTGGCTTACATTCTGGCTTTAGAGGCAATCTGTGCTCCACTATCTCTGTGCTTAACCCTGGCATATCCTGGTAAGACCAAGTAAATATATCTACAAATTCTCGAAGAAGGTTTGCCAATCGTTGCCTATCTCCTAATGAAAGTGAAGTGCTCATTCTGACCTCTTTCTTATTCTTTTCATCTCTCAGATTCACTAAGTCCACTACCTCGTAATGAGGCTCAATTGACTTATTTTCTTATTCAATCATCCTCATTAGGTCCGGAGGCATAACATATTCTTCAAAATTTTCTTCATTGTCAAGTTCATCAGTGTTAATTGAATTCTCAAAGCTAACCTCTTGATTGTTATCATGATTATCTTCATGTTCATTTAAAGACCTGCAATTGAATGAAATGGGATATGTTGGCAAAATGTGCTTGGAAAGATAGAAATAATGAAGACACAAGAAGAAATGAATGAAAATGCATCCTTCTTAATTTTTATTAAAAATAATAAATGATGAATGGCCCAAACAAAAAAATCACTCCAATGCCTTGGGCAATAGCTATTGAGATGTTACAATTACATTGCATCAAAATCAAAAGTCGAAGGCATCTTGATGGCACTCCAATTATTGAGCTCAAAATCTGGTGGACAAAGGCAAACCCACTCCTCTCTATTAAGCCCTACTTCATCTTCAATAGCATTAATAGCTAACTGGGTAAAAGTGTCTTCCATATTTTTTCTTGCATCTGGGTACATGAATCCTCCAGGTCTGAAGGTTTCATACAAGTGTGAAATAAACTTCAGTCTTGCTGTCCTTCTTGATGGCCTTCTTTTGACTTCTCACTCTGTCATCTCATAGCCTAGGCCTACCTTATCGCTATTGTCTATTATTGTCGGAGGTTCTTTAATTTTCTACAAGTTTTTACCCAGCCCCAGTCCCGGGTACCAGCCCTTATTAATGACTTGGCTCACCACTATCTTTGAAAGAAGCTGATTTTAAAATCTTTCACCTACAGAATTGACCAATTCAAAAGATCTATAGAAGCATTCCAATGCTTCTTCGGTAGCCTCTACATATGGAGTGTTCAATGGTTGGGTCACTAGCATATCTTCTTCCCCAACTACCACTACCAATTAACCTTTCACATTAAACTTAATCTTCTGATGCAAAGTAGAGGGCATAGCTCTTACCATGTAAATCCACGGTCTTCCTAGCAGATAGCTGTAGGATGGAGAGATATCCATCACTTGAAATTTTACATTGAAGATGCATGGCCTAATTTGTAAGGGCATTTCAATATCCCCTAGGACTTCTCTTCTGGTCCCATCAAAGGCTCTCATAATCATCTGACTATCCTTCATATGAGAGTAATCAATGGGTAGCCTTGCCAAAGTTGACATAGGCATAACATTAATAGCAGAGCCATTATCAATAAGGACATTGGCTATAATATGGCTCTTACACTTAACTGTGATATGCAGAGCCTTGGTATTTCTTTTTTCCTCCAAAAAAATCTCATCATCGCTGAATGAAATATGATTTGGCATGACTAGATTTCCAGCCAAGTGGTTCACATATTCAACAGACACGTTATGCGCCACATATGCCTGATTCAACACTTTTAACAGGACATTTTGGTATGGCTCTGAGTTCAGCAGCAGTGATAATAATGAGATTCGAGCTGGCATTTTATTCAACTGTTTCATAACAGAATACTCACTGTGTTTTACCAGCTTCAAGAATTCACAAACCTCTCTTTCTGATACTGGCTTCAATTGATCTTCTTCAGGTTTTATCTCAGGATTATTTCATCTTTCTCTTTTTTTATCTTTCTCCCTTCTAGCCTTCTCTAACATTTTTAGAGTGTAACATCTCCCACTTCGAGTAATGCCTCCTATACCAATTATATTGGAAGCATCGACTTTGGAGACCTCTTCTTTTTTGTCTTGAACTACAGTGTCACAGTCATATCTCCAGGGTATAGCTTTATTATCTTTGTATGGAAAAAGAGTCAAAACTTTAAAAGTTACCGACCTGGGGAAGAGTTTATCTATGACTGACTTTGGTTTGTTTCCACATTGAATTGTCACTGGTTTTGAAAACAGCTTTACAGGCCTATCAGTCATGTACGCTTCAGCATTCTTCAAGTCTTCTCTTTCTTCATAAATCTCCATTTGATGTGAATCAAAGAGTTTTTACACCTCTTGGTGAAACTGCTCACAGGTCTCAATGGAATGGCCCATTGCCCCACTATGATACTTATAACTAGTGCCAGCTATATATGCTCCATGATAGTTGTGTGGACTTACCAGTTGTATCATGTCTGCTCTTCGTAAAATATCGAACAGTTGGCCGATAGGTGTCTTAATATCTACCACTTCTTTCTTCACATGGCACTCCTGTTCTTCACCTATAGCATTCACATTATGATTCGGCAAAGGATTGTCACTAACATTCGGTGCAGTCATCCCTCTAGTATCAAAGCAAATAATCTCATCCTTGATCAACCGTTGCACTTTGTGTTTCAGGGTAGTGCAATTTTTGGTAGAGTGACTAGCAATCCCATAATGGTAGTCACAGTGGACGGTGGGATCATACCACTTGAGGTAAAGTGGCTTGAGGGGTTCCAATTTACTTGGAGCAATCAAATGATTGTTGTAGAGCTCCTTATATAATTTCGAATAGGTAATTAGAATTAGGTCAAAAACAGGTTTTTCACGAGTGGTTCGTTGCTCTCGCGAGCCACCAATAGGATTAGTTGGGCGATTTTGGGGTCTTCGGGTAGGTTGAATGTTAGGACTATACATGTATTTTGGTGTCTATGAGGGGTTTGATATGTTTGGGGATATGGTGGTTATGCAAATGGTTGGTATGGGTGAAAGGAAGTGTTATTTACAGCGGGGTGATATGACAGATATTCTGGTGATGGGTAGGGTGAATAACCTCTAAGTTGCTGTCTATCAAAGCTTATAGCCTGAGCTTCAGTTTCTTTTTGCTTCGAGACTTTTTTGCTAGATGCTTCATTTTCTTTTAGCTTACCATTCTTGATAGCACTCTCAATGAATTCTTGATAGCACTCTCAATGATTTCTCTTGAGATTACCATATCAGTAAAATTTTTTGTTGCATTCCCTATCATCTTTTTATAATATGGAGGTTTTAAAGTGCTAACAAACAGCACTGTAATTTCTTTCTCGATCAGAGGAGGTTGTACCTGAGAAATAACATCCCTCCACCTCTGGGCATACTCTTTAAAAGACTCGTTTATCTTTTTCTTCAAATTCTGTAAAGACAAACGATCAAGGGCCAAATCGATGATATGTCGATATTGACTGATAAAGTCATGTGTCATATCACTCTAAGAGCGAATACGAGTTCTGTTTAGCTGAACATACCATCTGGCCTTAAAACCAATAAGACTGTCTTGAAAAACATGCATCAAGAGTTTTTCATCATGCGCATGAGCTGTCATCTTCTTGCAATACATGGTGATGTGGGTTTTGGGGCATTTTGTACTATTATATTTTTTAAATTTCGGTACTTTAAACTTATGGGGAATAACCACATCAGGAACTAGGCAAAGCCCAGCAGCATCAACTGACCCATAAAAGCTAAATCCTTTCACAACCCGCAGCCTTTGCTCTAGCATGCTAATCTTGGAGCTTTTCTGAACTTTCACTCTTATCTTTTCTTTCTCCTTCTTCTTTAAATCATCTAAATCAGAAATTGGTTCTGCTACCTTTTCAGTGAAAACAGGATTTACATAACTACCCTGGGTTAAAAGCTGATGGCATTCCAGGATATGTTGGATATGCGAAGTATTGTGACGGGACCTTTTGAGCAGATTGGGCTTGAGGTGGGCCAAAGCCTGGAGGATATAAAGGATCAGCCACTTCTTGTAATGGGGAAACTTGCTGGCTTGTATTTTTTTCAACTCTTTTTCCTTTATTCATGTTATTAAGAGCCTCCAAAATTTTGCTTAGCTCATTTTCAATCTTTTCCTGTGCTTTTTCTATCTTTTCAAATCTATGGAAATTTTTCTATTCCATTTGCCTTGTTCTAGATCTTGTGTTGTATCGATGGGTAGGGTTTTTGCTAGATGGAGCTATCCTGAAACCTTGAGTACCATATCTTAAAATTAGTAAATTTGCATGATCATCACATGGTTACTTTGTTAAGTATAATGAATGAGAATGCAATGAATGAAAAATGCATGTATGCAAAGAACATTTGCCTTAAAATGGTATTCAACTAAAAAAATTTCATTTATTCCAAAAAAAACTTTGATCTACATTGAGTTTATCATCTTAGAATTATAGCCATAAAATTGTTTGATCGGTTCATACTGGGCCTTGGCTTCTTCTATAAAGTTCAACAGACGCTGTCTATGTTCTCCTACTAGGGTCACCATTTGTCTCACTACCTCTGCCTCTTCCATCATCTCTCTTGCCTTACATACCCCTTTATGGATTTTGGTTGTTAAGTGCTCAATGTATTTCTGCCTTCTTAAGTTCTCTCTTTTACCACACCAGACTTGGTATGATAATTCTCTATGTTCTCTAACCAATGCAGTGATGTGGTCTCCTTGTTCATCCAATTTTTGACTTAGCCTGCTCAAATAACTGTTTAGCATGTTAATTTCTGCCTGTGCTTCGGTGTTTTTTTCTTCCAATTCGGTGTACTCTTGCTTCAATCTTGTATTTTCCTCAGTCAGCTCAACAATAGTTATTTCTTTGGCTTTTTCTTTCACACATAGCCTCTTTATGCTCCTGGTGTAACTTTGCTAGATCTTCAGTAGCTGTATCACGTTCTCTAGCAATCTTGTGAACTTTAACTTCATAACTTTCGGCTCTACCTTTCCACTGGGCTTTTTCTTCTTAAAGTTCCTGAATCTCTTTCTTTAACTTGATCTTTTCAAACTCAAATTCTTTTGTTGCCAGCTCTAACTCTGATGGTGCCTCTTCAAGTTTTTTTTTTGTTGGTGGTTGAAAGATTTCATAAATGAATACCATTTCTTGTCTTCTCTTTGTTCTCCAAACCAAGTAACCTGGGGTGACTTTTTCAGTGAATGGTCCAGGACTCACTCTTTGGGGATTTTTCCATGCTTTAATCATCTCATTCATCCTTTGAAATGCTTTAGGCTCACTGTAAGAGAAATCTAACTGATGAAGCCCATAAGTCATAGGAATAAACTGTTCTCTCCCCAATTGCCTTCTCACTAGGAGTGGTGCATAATTCGTCGCTCCTCATAAACCCAAAAGCGAAACCACTGTACTATCCCCACATTGGTATAACATAGGTTCACGATTCATCCATGCGGCCAACCATCTCACCATGGTGCTTTCCAACTTTTGTAAGAAAGTTATCCATTCTTGTTTAGACTTCCACTTTGACCACCCACTTTCACAGAATTTCTTGATCGAAAAATGATTACGGATATAAAGCTTTGAGAAATAACCATTTCCTTGTTCAAAATGGTTTTTTATCCATAAGTACAATAATTGTATGTATCCTATAAAGCGCCCTCTATTTCGACGATAATAACTCAAAAATCTGATAATCTCTGCTAATATTACCGTTGAAGGATTACAGCCATTGATCATACTTTCGAAGAAATCAACCACCGCTATCTCAATATGTCCTAAAACCTTTAGAAAGATCATTAGTCCGTATATAGCCAAGGTAAATATGTCTAACCCCCGTTCTTCATTGGCACGTTGCATCAAAAACTCATGAAAAAACTTCCAAGGTAGGCAAACCTGTTCTTGTTTCTTCTTTGTATGAGAATCCACAACTTTTTTGTCTATCTCCATGAATTGAGCCAGACTTTTATGAAATCCTAACTTATGCTTTTTGACATATATCTTGTCAGGAGTCTTGAGATGCAAACCCAACAAGACCGAATATTCTTCGATGGTGGGAGTCATATCAGCTTCATTAAAGATGAAACACCTGTATGTAGGATCCTATAATTGTGTTGCAGCTCTGATTAGTTGATCATCAACAACCACTGCTAGAAGGTGTGCTATATGCCCATGTTTCTAGCAAAACTGCTCTTGTCTTGACGGACTCATCTTCTTCTAGATATCAACCAAATCCTCTAAATTATTCTGTTTGAAGAGGATAGATGTTTCTTGAGATAGAGTAGAATCATACCCAATTGGCAAGCAATCTCTCATCTTCAGTTGAGTCTTTTCTAACTGGGCCCTTACTTCATTGGGTGTCCCACAGGGTGCTAATACTGATGAAGAACAAACTAAGCGTTCATTAGCGTCCATGAAAAAAATTTGTTGAAGACCGTTTTTCAAGCAAATGTTCTTTATGCAACTTTATGATATGCGTATGAACCAATGCAAAAGAATAAGAAAAAGGTTAGTATACCCAAAAAAAGAATAAATAACTAAGTAAATTTAAACATCACACAGAGTAAAAGGGATGAATCCTATACTTTTGGGTCGACTCTAAAAGGGAAGAGTGATGGCTCTATCTATAGGTTAGGCATTCTTAAGGTTCACTATATGCGGTTTTAAGGTCAAAGTCTAAAGGTTCTCAAATTGCTCCTTACATCTTTGTCCATCATAGACTACTAAGGCACCCTAATCCTCACCCATTACAGGCTACAAGCGAAAAAGGTTCAATTTGAGTGGGAGTATTTCGCTAGCCACTACGGAGGCATTAGACCTCACGAAAGCAATAGGTACTTTACTCCCTCCTAGAGGGACGGAGCTTGGGTGTAGAGCTCATGTTATGCACATGCATATGAATGACATAATTAACAAGGTAAATAAACATGAATGAATGTTAACACATATATACAAACAGGTTCAATTTTATTAGGCTTTTGGATAACACAAATTATTTGCTGGCCTGACTCTCAAAGTCCCCAACGGAGTCGCCATGCTGTCATAAAATCTAGATCCGGGGATCTATCGTTAGACATTGACTTTAGGGAGTCGCCACCAATTTTTTTTATCTAGGTGCGATTGGCCACCTAAATAATCTGTCCTTTCAAGGAACACCTAAGTTTAAGGGTTCCTAAAAGAATAGGTTCAGGTCTACTAACCAAAACAGGGTTCGAGAGTTCGGTTACGTGTGAGAAAGGTTATAGCACCCTCACAACGCCCATCAAAAGATGGTACCAGCATAATTTTGTGTTATCCAATAAGCCCTAAAAGTTTACCAAGTAATTAACTATCGTGAATTATTCTCAATTGACTCTAATACTTTTAGCAGAAAATTGAGAAAGTTCTCTCACCTCAAGAGTATGCAAGAAAACTACTGTTTCACATACAGAGGCTCCATCGTCGGATTATTTAAAGAAAAAATCAAAATGAAAAGAAAGAAAAGAATGATTGTTTTTTTTTTTTGTGTAGGAAAAATTGATACTTTCAACTTTTCTCCAAAAATATTTTTTGGAAATTTATTCTTAAGAAAAATTGATACTTTCAACTTTTATCCAAAAATATTTTTTTTTAGAAATTTATTTTTAAGGAAAATTGATACTTTCAACTTTTCCCTTTAAAATTGATACTTTCAACTTTTCTCCAAAAATATTTTTTGGAAACTTTGTTTCTAAGGAAAATTGATACTTTAAACTTTTCCTCAAAAATATTTTTTGGAAATTTATTTTTAAGAAAAATTGATACTTTCAACTTTTCCCCAAAAATATTTTTTGAAAACTTTGATTTTCAAGGAAAATTGATACTTTCAACTTTTCCTCAAAAACTTCTTTTTTATTTTTTTTTTTAAGATTTTTTTAAAAAATAATAATAATAAAAATAAAAAAAGTAAAACCAAAAATAGAAATAAAATAAAGATAAAAAAACATTAAATAATCCTAATTTAATAAATAAATACAATAAATACAATAAATAAATAAATAAAAAAAAAAAAAAAAACCTGGGGCGGCTCGGGAAAGCGGCTCGGCTCGGTTCAAGGAAGAGAAACGGCTCAGAGGAGCGGCTTGGGACCTCGGCTCGGCTATCGGTTCGGAGGGAGAAGACAGGCGCGGGTCAGAAAACGGGTCGACACTCGGGTCGGGTCGGATCTCGACAAAACGCACAGATCCTCTAGGTCACTTAAGGCAAAAACGACGTCATTTTGAGAGGGTATATAAGGCTCTTCCTTCTACTTTTTGACAGAAACCTTCTCTCCTCTCTCTCTCTTCCTCTTTTTTCTCTCGCTTTTCTCTAAAACGATCGAAGAACTCCGGTTGAATTTTCACCGGATTCTAGAAAAAATCACCGGATTCTGGGTTTTTCATCGAAAAGTTGGTCGATTTTTGGGATCCTTCACCGAAAACTGGGCAGCTCTCCGAAAACTTCAAAGTTGGCCGAAATTTTCGTCGAAAAATGCAACTTTCGCCCAAAAAATTCAACCGCAATCTGAAATTTTCCAAAAATTCCAAGAAAAAAATCGCCAAAAATCTTCAAAAAATTTCTGCCCTTTTCTTAGCCTTCTATACTCTTCTATACGCCTCTTTTCTCTCAAATCAATAGCTTTTTGCTCACTGATTAAATAAAACTCATGAATCCTTTGTCGTTAAAAAAAAAAAGAAAAGTCGAAATCGTATGTGGTGGGATTAATTGCAATTTAAAACTAAGATCACTTGCATTTTATTAAGAGCACAGTCATTGATGATCTTGTGTTTATTACATTAAAATTCATGGCAGTACTTGTCGGATTCTACATCTATATATATTTATTACCCGTTGATGAAAATTAATCAATGTTTTAGCAGTCGCCCATAGACCTTCCTGCTATCAGTAGCGGTGCCGTCATGAGAGCATCGTATGTAGCATTGGTGGATGCATTGTTTCATTCGTGGCGGTGGCGCATCGCAACCAAACAAGCAGCCATCGAAGCATTGCTGGTCTAACACTGCAACTGTGTGCCCAACAATGAAAAACATCACGATCGCCATGACAATCATTGCGACTGGTCACTCCTTTTCCCCTGGCCTTCATGTTTAAAATTCTCAATACTAAAGATTATTAATTATAAAAGCTATTTCAAACAACCTGAATATATATATATATATATATATATCATAACTGTTTTGAGATCGTTAAGTGACTTTAAAAATATAAAGAATTGTCATTAATTTTTTTTTATTTAGTATGATTAGTCATTTATTAAAACTTATCTTTTTAATAAAATTTTAAAATTAATTAAAATTTATTACAAAATAATTTTTGGATTTATAAAAATAATTTATGTTCGAGAGTTAATTACGCGTGAAGAATGATTAACACCTCATAGTACTCGTTAAAAAACGGTACTAGTTAATTATGTATTATCTTTTAATTTTAACAAAAAAATTTTAATTTTGGTATTTAAAAAATAATTCTCTTGGCTATCTTTATAAACTTATTTTCATGTCCACTTTTGTTATTTCACCCCCTTTTCTTTTTTTTATTATTTTTTATAAAAGATTAATCCAGTTTATTTAAGAAAAATAAATAAAATCTTGTTATTGAAAAAACTTTTAAAATGTTTCAGTACGTTAATAATATTGAAAGAAATTTTCTCACTTAAGGATTTCTTAGAAATTACTACTTGGATTTTCGTAAAATTTCATCTTCGATGGCTCATATTTATTTTCATAAAAAAAAATACCATGCATGCAATAGGAATGACAATATATTGATGCACACATTTTTTTTAATTTTATTTGTTGTTTTTTATTATTATTATTACCATTATTTTTTTTGAAGGAAAGAAAATTTTTTATAAATACTCAAATACGTCGGTAATATTTTTAAAAAGTCTTTTCACTTAAAAGTTTTTAAGATATTACTACTTAAAATACCTTAAAATCTCATGATCAAACAACAAAAAAATTTTCCATCATTTTTATTATTTTTAATTAATTTTTATTTTATTTAATAATTTTTATTCGATGGTCGACATCAAATCCTCTTGGTTAAAAGTGGAACATCTATAGGATGGATTCCAAAACTATATAACCACTTTGATCAACTGTTTCTCAATTATCACTGAAATTAGAGATGCAATATGTCCATACTTTTCACAAATCTTTTCTTTATCTCATCACTTAATTGACCCTAGATAATAGATAAATCTTTTAAATTATTCTTTGTGAGATCCAAATGCATATTTTTAGGCAATCCTGATATATAATCAGTAGGTAAACAATCTCCATTCTTTTGTTGAGCTTCCTTTAACCAAATATACACCTCATTATATGACTCACATAGGATACTCACAGATGATAAATAAATCTATAGTTCTATGGGATCCATGAAAAGAGATTCTTAGAATAAAAGTGTCTTAGAGCAAATATCTCAATGAAAAATTGCATGATGTGGTTTATGCAAAAGAGAAAGAAAAAGAGCAAAAAGGAAAGAAAAAGAGCAAAAAGGAAAGAAAATCGAGTTAGTACAAGAATGTGATTTCATATTAGAAAAAAAAAAAACTAATTTTCCTTAGTCATAAGCAGTTAGGGTGTAACATAACCAAACTAAATAATAGCCCTTTTTTGCTAATCCCTTGATATTGTTGTATTCTAAAAAAAATGCTCCCTTTTTTTTGTGAATTTTGTTTTGTAACAAAAATTCCTCTTTTTTTTGGTTTTTGGTTTTTTTTTTTTTTGCTCTTTTTTTTTGTTTGTTCGAAACACATAATTTTTTATTTTGCGTGTTTTAGAATTGTTACGAAATGTTCCCCATTTGCATTAAACTTTGGTGCCTTTTACAATCAGATTGGCAAGACTCTATCTAAGGTTGGTTTCCTATGGGTATTATATGCTTGGTTTGGATCGATACCCGTCTAAAGATTCTCAAATTGTTCCTCACTGTCATTTGTGTTAAACTAGTAAGGCACCTCAATTTTCACCTATTACAAGCTACAAATGAAAATGATTCAATTTGAGTGGAAGTATTTTACTTGTCATTGTAGAAGTTATCATCTCACGAGAGCATAGATATTTTACTTTTTCTTATAAGAGATAGAGCTCTAATATAGAGCTCATGCATGAGATGCAAAGTGTTATAGAATGTGAGAAGGAAATTAACACAAATGTCCTATAATTTATTGAGAATAATATACACGAAAGAATAAAATAATTAAAAAGAGATGCAAATGATTTTTTTATTCATTATCATTATTATTATCATTATTGTCTTTTTTTGGTTTTATAGTTTTATAGTATTTTTTGTTTTTTTAGACAAATTCAAAATCAAGGGAATTAATGTTAAATACCGATTAAAATCATTAAATGAAAATTAAAGATAATTCATAATTAATTTTTGGCTGACTCTGAAAAACAACATTCTTAGTGGAGTTGTCAAGCTGTTGTAATAGTTTTGAAATCACTAGACGAATTTAAAAACACAAGGAGTTGCCACTAATTTTTTTTGGCTATGTGCGATTGGTCACCTATTAAAACATAACTTCTTAATAAAATTTTAAAATTTATTAAAAAGATAATTTTTTAGTCTGCAAAAATAGTTTGGGTTTGAGAGTTAGTTACGCATGGGAAAGAATTAGTATCCCCACAACATAACTTAAAAAACAACACTAATTAATTATTTGTTATCTTTTAATTTTAACAAAATAGTCTTAATTTTGGTATTTAAAAAATAATTCCCTTGACTATCTTTATAAACTTATTTTCATCTCCACTTTTGTTATTTCACCCTTTTTTTAAATTATTTTTTAAAAAGATTAATCACGTTTATTTAAAAAAAAATAAATTAAAACCTTGTTATTGAAAAAACTCTTAAAATATTTCAATACGTTGGTAACATTATAAGAATTTTTCTCACTTAAGGATTTTTTATGAATCACTACTCAGAATTTCATAGAATCCCATCCTTGAAAGCTCGTATTTATTTTTCATAAAAATAATATCATGCATATAATGTGAATGATAATACATTGATGCACATATTTTATTTTTTTAATTATTTTTTGTTTATTATTATTATTATTATTAAGGAAAGAAAATTTTTTATAAATAGTCTGATACATTAGTAATATTAAAAAAAAAATTTCTCACATAGAAATTTTTAAAATATCACTATTCTTAATACCTTAAATCTCCATAATCGGACAAAAAATTTATTTTTCATCATTTTTATTATTTTTTAAATTAATTTTTATTTTATTTAATAATTGTTTAGTTAATTTTTATTTTTATTTAATAAAAAATATTTTTATTATATTAAAAATTTTTTATAAATATTTTAATGTGTTGATAATATTTAAAAAACTAATTTTCTTACTTAGAAATTATTAACGTATTATTACTCTGAATATTTTAAAATCTCAATTTCAAATAAAAATTTCTTTTTTTACATTTTTTCATTATTTTTATTTATTTTTGGTTATTTTTTTATTTTCCAATTTTAAAAATATCAAAAATTTAGAAATCAATTTCATTTTTTTAATTATTGTTAGTATTATTTTCTTTAGGTGCTATTTATTATATTATTTTATGAGATTTATTTTAATTTTTTAACTAAATTATCAAGAATTCATTGTTTATCTTCGCTTATTTTTTGTTTTCACTTTTATTATTATTATTATAAAAATATAAATAAAATAAATATTTATTTTAACAAATTTAAAATTTTAAAAATACATAAATAATAATAATATTAAAATTTATTAAAAATAATATTAAAAATTAAAAAAAATTTAAACTTAATCAGACAACTGTATCAACAGTGCGGTACAGTTCAAGGTCGGTCTGCCGGTCTAGAACCCTTTTTTGCAATTCAAACCAGTTCGACGTCGGTTCAGTCAGATTGGTCAATGCTGGTCAGCTGCAGCATCTTCGAGTTAGGTCGCGCTAATCTTCAAGTCGGGTCTCGGGTTCGCGATGATCGTCCCACTCCCAAAATGGCATCGTTTCGATTCTAACCTTTTTTTTTAACTATAAAAACCCAACGTTTTTTATCAAACCATTTCAGCCTTCCTTTTAAAAAAAAAAACTTCAAGCTCAACCAAAAAACTCTGGGCTATCCCCAGGAAAATGGCTCATAGCTGTCGTGGTCCGTTTCTGTAACTAGTCACTGGTCGCCATGTCAGTTGCCTGAAAACTTCCAAAGCCGCCCACAAACTCCTTTCAAACTCTCGATTCTCGTTCTAACCTTCTTTTTCCTTGAAATCACCTAGAAACTCCTAAATCAGCCTGTAAACTTTCGACCACATCCCTCTTTTCTTTGGTTTTTTTTTTTTTTGATTTGTTTCTTTTTTCTGGGGTTGGTTCCCCACTCCACAGAATATGGATTTTGGGTTTTTTTTTTTTTTGGCAGGTTAGGGAAATGGTTTTTTTAGTAAAGGTTTCTTTTTTTGTTTTTTTTTTTAACGGAGGTTATCCTCTTTTTTCCTTCTTTTCGTGGTGCTTAAGCTCTAAATTTATAGAGCTGGGAAGAATGACGAAATCCAGGATTTCTATGATTTTTGGGGTGTTCAACGTGTCGCTGGCACTGCGGCGATGCCTGATGTGACTTCTATTTATTTTTTGTCCTTTTTTTCATTTTAGCTTAGACCATGTTTCTTGGAGACTTTGCCTACCTGCCATTGTTGAAAAGAAGGGTGAGCCTAGTGATGCTCCTAGTGTGAAGGCTAAAGTCAGAGGGGCTCGTGGGTGCCAGTGCGGTGCACGGCACCCACAGCCACGGGCTCTCCTTTTTTAATTAATTAATTATTATTATTATTATTATTATTATTAGTCAAAGTTTGGTCCTTTATCTGGATTTTGGGCTAAAGGTAAAATTTGGATTTTAAGCCTAGTTGACATGAATTTTGGGCTCAATATCTACAGAAATGAAACCGAGGCCCATTTTTGAATTTGAATAAAATCAAATGTCTACAACATATATACATATACATATATATATGTATATGTATATATGTATGTATTTGCTAGAAAGGAAAGCAACCTGGCTGCATGCCTAATATAATTTTACTGCCTCATATTATGTTCTGAATATAGTATTGTATGTAATACATGTCTGGCTGTTTCTCAAATATAGAATGTCCCTAAACCCTTACCAAATAAAGAAAAGAAATATTTATTATTTATTTATTAATTTATTTATTTATTTAAACTATTTGGATTTACAAGTGAATGATTTTGTCTTCTTATGATTCGACAGTAACTTCTTTATATTTGGCTCTTGGGATTAGATTCTCATTCATTAGTTTCTTTTAACAATACGGTGTAGAGTTAATTATACATTTGACATCTTAATTTTCAAAAATGTATAAATTAATATTTCAAAAAAAAATATGTACAATTTGCAACATAAATTTTTGAATCATGTAATGTTAACCCAAACTCAAACATAAACCCATCAATACTCCTTTTAATCCAATTAAAACTAAATTTTATTTGTTTTGCCTAAGTGGTAAAAATCCTATCCAAAATCAGTTAATTCCTGGATGTGCCATGTGGATGTACTCCTATTACCTCAGTATTTCATCATTTAATCCTGCAAATGAAAATTATAATTACCTTCTATGAAATGGGACTGCATTACCAAAAAAAAAAAAATTTACTCCTATTAACTCACTATTTCACCATTTAGTCCTGCAAATAAATTGCTTCAACCCTATAAATATGTACTCTGTTCAAGCCTTCAACAGACTTACAGCAAACAAAAACATTAGCAAAATCAAGAGTGAAGGAGACTCTGAGACAGAGAGTATTGAGTGGAGTGATGGAGGGGATTGGTTCAAAGAGAATGATGGTGAACATGATGGTGTTGATGATGGTTGTTCTAACTTATGGGCGAGGTGAGTTAGCAGATGTTCATCCAGCTACCTCGAAAAAACTCTGTGCTAAAATGTGTCTTGTCAAGTGCGTGATTCGCCTCATTCCTGCCCGCATTGCACTTTGTGTTGGTCTCTGCATGGTAGGCTGCGAACTTAATCCCTCAGAAGTAGTCTATAATTGTACAAGCGATTGTGCAACCTCCATGGTCAATGCTCACAATCCTACTGGTAAAAACACTAAAATCTATCTTTATACCCTACATTTTTAAATCTAAGAATTATAGCAATTCTTTTCTCCATTTAATTTCCTTCAAACAATATTTTTATGGGTTTTTTTTCTCTTTCTGATTTTGCAGATGCTGAGAAAGTCGAAAACTTTGTTGGTTCCTGCTATGACACTTGCAAGCAGAAGAACAACTAGGCGCTCTTTTCTTCTTTTTTTTTTTTTTTTTATCACCGTTGAACAGTAAATAAGTGGAACTAAAAGTACCCAGAATGAAGTAAAATGTTATTGAGTCACCTAGACAGCTCAAGTGTTTGGGTTGAAAATAAAGTTTTAATTATATTGTTGGATTGGAGTTGTATAATTGTTTTTCCATTGCACCAAAAAAGAGAAACGTACTCTTTTATTTATGCAATCGTAATTTTAACTTTCAAGTATATGATTGTTTGATTTTCCTTTGCTTTTGGTTTCGTTTAATGAATAATAGAGAACATTAATTAATTAATTAATTAATATATATATATATATATATATTTCTTAGTACATTTTTCATCTTTTATGGCTCTCAACATTTCTCAATCAATCAAGGCTAAAGCATTGAACATATTTTTATATCAATTTAAAACAATCGATTTTAGTTCAATATAATGTCTACTATAAATTACTATTTAAACAAATTCATTACCATTTTATTTTATTTTATTTTTCTATTTTGTGGAGCCAATCTCTCTCCTCCTTACCCGTGCCCTGGTTCTCTACTTTATTTTCGAAGATCATTGCACATATTTTATTTTTCCTTATTTTGTTTAAAACTATTTTCATTTTCTTCATCATCTAGGAAAACAGAAGAAACAAAAATCCGGAAGATTGGCCATAACAGTAATTCATGATTGCTTCCATAAAATTGCCCCAATTCACATTTTAAGAACTTTTTAAAAAGTGCATAAATTACCGTGAAAAAAATTGTTAGAAAATAATCTTGGGCTTTGTAGTAATTAAT
>NW_019167982.1:3126328-3309731 GCF_002303985.1 Durio zibethinus
GGCAACAGAGGAAAAGCTAACAAAAAGTTAGAATCAAGGCATGACAGAAAAATATAACTGCCTAGAACACCACATGAAAGTTAATATAACATAATTTAAGACTCGATAATGTTCTATGTTATACAGAATACAAAACAACATTATTAGTTTGATGCTAGAATGCAATAAATTGATTGCACAAATGCAAATTAGATAAGAACTGTTTAACGGAATATGAGGGATCAGAAGCAAATAGATGTGCATCATATTAGTCAATATCAATAGGCATCAGATTAACTTGATCTTATCCAAGTTTGGGACACAAATTTGTCAATACGAGAAAGAAAGGATCTTATCAGGGATATCATAATTTCCAAAAGTCAAAGGTGCATTTAGCAACCATTAAAAAACATGTACTCAATTCCAAATAGCAAAGAAGATGAAAAACAAATCAGGAAAACTGTTTAGAATTTAGTTGGCAGTAGGAGTGTTACAATTAGCGGTTGTGAAAAAAACAAATCATAAAAACAGTCAGAGAATCCCAAAAGAGAAAGGGGTTAGAGATGGCATTTTAGAAACAACTAATCACCAGAGACAAAATTTCGATTTTCACACTGCCCCAACCAATTGCTTTTAGGCTGACGGGGTTCCTTCGTTATTCGTACCCCACTCTTCTTCAGGCTCGCTACCATTAACGAGTACTGCACCATCATTAGAATCAGCATCCACAACAACAGCCTCCTCTTGGCTACCCTCTTCTCCATTCTGCTCCTCTGAATTCTGATCATGTCCATTTGGTTCTGCAGCCTGTGGTGCCCACAAATAAAGGACAAAGTAAATTCAAACCAGAGTCCTCAACCACTCAAGCACTTCCTATGTTTAATGTGTTGCCAACTTAAAAGAAAAACAGATACACAAGGTTATATACCTCATGATCAAGGTCACCATTTTCAAGAGGTTCCTCACCCCCTATTTGCATGTTTCTGAAAGCCTCCACAAGTGTCATCTGCGAACTATCAGCATGGTTCAAATAGTCCGCTGCAGGAGGATAAACACCCCTACAAACCAATTGAAAGTTAATAGCGTATCCATGTGAGACAGAAAAATAGGATGTGCAACCAAAGCAAATACACAAAACTATAGAGCAACCAGAAAGGCCAAAAAACTGGAATATGAAAATGATTTGTCCAACAAGATTACACAAAAGCTGTAACAATAAATAACAGTAAGGAATCCTGTTCGATAAAATTGCCTACCAAAACCGTAAAATATAACACATAACAATAAATAACAGAAAGGAATCTTGTTTGATACCTTGTTTCTGCCACTTTAGATTCAACAGAAAGAGCTAGTTGCCAATCCTCAAATAAGTTGGGATACTCTTCAGGATCCGCCAGAGATTCAGCAGCTTTTGGATTAACCTGTAGATGATGTAAAAATAATGTCAAATCATTTTGCAATCTTTAGCACTAATCAAACTTAATAAGCAAAATAAGTAATAAAGTGCAAGGGTAGGTAATTTTCAGTACGATTACAAGAAAAAAATGCAATTCGAACATATTCACATTGCAAGGGTACTAAGAAATAAAGAAATTAAATATCATGGCACTTTGAGTAGAAATAAAAAGATATTAAAATGCTCCACCACAAATGACTTATTAAATGAAAAAGATTTAACCTGATGATTCCAGCAGTAATTTACAGCTGCAATGTTAGATGTAAAGCTCTAGAAGCAGATGTCAAGCTTAGCTTTCAGATTTTTTCCTTAGGTTTCAGTTGTAAAGCTCTAGAAGCAGAATTTCAAACCAATCTTTTCCAGTAAAATATCAAGATGTTATATAATAATATTAACCATCAACTTGAACAAAAAGGCAAGAAGTCAAGCTGTACTAGTTTACATGTGGGATAAAAAGGAGGCAAAAATAGATATTTTGACAAAGGCATTCAGGACAATGTTGTGACACATACATGACTCATGAACAATAAGTTTAGAAAAAAGGAATAAAAGGCAGAGGAAGAAGAATAGTTCTTTTATATTATTGATTATAGAAAAGCGATATTTTGAATCTTGTGAAACTACTCGGAAAATCAAACAAGTGGAATCGAAACAAACAAAAGGTTATTATACAGCTAACCCAGCTCGTCAAGAACAAAGCAAGAAAAAACACTAGAGAAACAAGTAATGGCAACTAACCTTGTTGAGGTCTTTTCTCCAAATTGCCACTATCTCTGAAACCTTGCTTGGAAGATAAGATCGTGCCATAAGAGCAGCCTCTGGTATCCGATTGCTGCAACAGGAATACTTCAATATATCCATAACTAATGACATGAATGGCAGTCTATTTTTTTCAAGTATTTGATAAGGAAATACCTTTCCACCAAAAGCTGAAGGCAATCCTCCAATTTACCCAACATGAATAGACAAAGGAAAGCAACATTGTTCTTCCCTTGCTCTTTGGAAAGGGATGCAAGTCTTGATATTCCCTCAGCATCTCCCAAAGAGGAATAAAGCAGCAATAAACCACTCAGGTCCATCGCATGCTTCATGCATTCCTCAGCCATTTTTAGCTGCAACGACAAGTACAGCATAACTAATAGAAATTATTCCAAAACAAACAGAGAAGGCATAGTCCAAAACTAATAATTTATATAACATGTGCATGTCAACTAAGCAACATTAATACAAACAGCTAGTGCATGTGGTAAAATTCAAAATCCATATCAGAAAACAATAATGTACAACATCAAGCATAAACAAGACACTAAGCAAACATAATAAAGTCTTCTTACATTTCATTTACCAGTTAAATAGCCTACTAAGCCAAACTCAGACAAATTGACAAATAATTTATTGAACGGCTAATCTGTCTATTCCTAAATCCTTAAGAGAGATTTCCTTCAAGAGCAAACACATTGACATTTTCAACTTGTGATTTACGACCACATCATGACACCAACATAGAAGCACAAGCCACAAAGAAAGGTGATGGGAGAATCAAGAACAACAATCGGAAACGATAGAAATGGCACTGAAACAAATTTGGCAAAATAGAGAATAGACAACACCTTTCCAGTGGACATAGCCAATTCACCCAACTGCTTCCATTTAGACTCACTCTGAACTTCTGTAGCTATTTCCTGCACAAAAGAGTATGAATCTCTAGTGAAGATAGAAATTTTGTTAAATGGCACAATCAAAGCTTAATACAAAATAGAATACGTCACTCAAAGATTCAAGCAAACAACTTTCTTACCTTAGCAATCTCCAATTTACCAAGCTGTATGGCAAGCTCAAATCTGTAATCAGGATCTGTAGCTACTTCTAGAGCATCATCTATCATACCTCGTGATTCCAGGAAACGAGCCACACTATCAATCAAGCAAAATCACTGATTAAATCCAAGAAATATTTCAATAATCACAACTTACATATAGAGAAACTGAACATAAAATTTTAAATTAAATAGCTTTCAGGGGCGGAAGGAATACTCAAAGGGACTAATTTTTAGTAAGCTACTTATGGAGACAGATTAGATTTGGAATTCTAAGTTTCTCAACAGCTATGAGATATTACCATAGATGAAAACAAACTTCCAACTACAAGGGGCATGAAAATGTTCAGCAAAAAATGACTAATCAAGAACCAAAAATTCAAATGTAGGAATGAAGGAAAATAATAGGAAAGGAGGAAAAATAAATTCTACATCTCTAACCCAATTTGGAACGGTTGCAAGAATACTGGGAACATGACCACCGATATTCTTTAAGAATTGAAGGAAAATATTTTAAGGCATATTTATACCTATTATGGTGCTCTCTAGGAATTGTAGGTAAAATTTCATTGGCCCTTTCCAAATCTCCACGCATCACAAGAGTCTTGTACTCAATCAGGCTGAGAAGTAATGTGTAACCCATAACACTGTACAATATGACAAGATAAGTGCAAATAGACATTAATAATGCATTTTCAAAGCAAAACTTAATGTGCATTTTGACATAAAAATTAGCAATAACTAGCTGACTTACTTAAACTCTTTGTCTATCAGATACACCCGACTTTGACTCGCCAGATATCCCAACAAGTACATAGGACGATCCAAATGAAACATTGTGGTAACCTAAAATCATTAGATCATCAAAATGAAACCGTCAAAGCCTACAAAGACAATGCATCTAAACATACGGAACACTTTCAAGCCAAGGATAAGCAGAAAACAAATACCTCTCCACCAACACAGTAATTAAGTCTCCATGAAGAGTTGTTGTAAATGAAACAGTCCCCAACCCAGATGCCAGTCCTGACACGTTCATTGGTTTCATGAAGAAGCTCAAATGCATCCTCAACTCCTTGTTCATCTACTGGTCTTCCACTATCTAAGTAAGATTGAACTACATCCCGCTGAAACATAAAACTATCAACTTCAGTTCTGCATAAGTGTAAGAAATCATGCATTTAACAAAGGAAGAGTCCACTCTGCATAAAATTATGCAGATCTAAGAGGCATATCACATTAAAGAGACTTACATTGTACTTTAGGATATAGAAAGATGTATCACTGGCGATTGCCACCAAGTCACCACCATCAGCCCAGTAGAGATTCTGACATTTTTAGTAACAAACAAAAATGGCATTTAGGTTGCAAGGTAGCCAAGAAGCAAATGGGGCTCATAGAACAATTTTAGCTTACTTTCACAGTAACATCAATTCGACGAATCAACCTGCATTCAGCCCAATCATAAAAACAAATAAAATCATTGGAGCACATTGCCAGTAAAGTGCCCCCAAAAATACGCTCAGCAGAGAAGGTTGGCCTGACACTCTTTTTTTCCTGAAAAGGTCAATTCTCCATCAATACCACTGAATTGTAAAAATGAAACTTGAACATAGCATTAAATTAAATTCCTTAACAATCATAATGAAACTACCATAATACACATAATAAGTAATCATAATTATATACACTTATAGAATAACAAGTCAATTTGTTCAAAGTTAAAATTTCTCTTAAAATTTGAAATCCCCTTCTGTACCCAAAATTTTTTTCATCCGATCAAATCCAGCTCTCCAGCTGCAATAGATCCGTTGCTTAGAACATATCTTTCAACAACTGAAAACAATGTGTGCATGCACACAAACTATTTTATATGAAGAAAAGTACCTTTTAAGATAAGAAACCATCTAAATGACAAGTAGTACAAACCTGGAAATTTTTGCTGAAAATCTTAATTTTTGATGAGCTTTCTCTAACAGCATACTCTCCATCAGATGACCAAACAAATTCCAACGCTGAACCAAATGACCTATTTCTCCATGCCAAAGCTGTATATATGATGTACTCACCATCTCCACAGACAACAACAAACCTCCCATTTGGATTATGCTTTAAGCTCTGAGAAGAACAAAATAGAGTAAAAAGGATAAGAGATTATACACAAAGCCAAACATAACACAACTTAAAACAAAATTAATCAACATATTTTAGGAGTGACCCTTAACCTTATGCACAAATTCATTTAAATGAGGCTAGAAAGCATCAACTCACTTGAGGGTATAGATCACAGGTCCCCAATTCCTTAACAGCCAAGGGCAATCTTTCTCCATCAGTAACCTAAGAACCAAGGCAAAAAAGCTTACTCCATCACCTTAAGGTGAAAAATCCAATATTAAAACTCACGCCATGATGTAGAAAGAGAAATACATTTTCCAACAAATAAAATACCTCAAAATCTGCTCCTACACTCTTAATATTCACGGTTTGAATTTCGTTGTGCTTAGCCCATATGATTTTCCCACTGTTATCCATACTTGCTACAGGTACTTCACGACCAATTTTCACCATAATAGTTCCTTCATCATACCCAATCACAACCCTGTAAGACCAAAACAGTATATTAGTTTTAGCCATAGTTGATTAACAACTATGAAGTATCATGTAAACTAATCAAGAACTCAATTCAGAAACTTGATATCGATTTGCATGCAAAAAGAAACATACAACTAAAGAAGTCAGGTCAAGCAACCTAAAAGAATGACAGTTTTAATTGATTTCTCGCATTCTTTAAGCAAATAGTCATACTCTAAACTAAATGAAAGGCACATTAATGAGCAAAAAATGATTGTAGTATTAAGTATAAACAAAAAACCTAGAAAAAAAGTTAAAACTGAAAAAAGAATATAAACGTTAAACTGTTGCATCATTTAACCAAAAGAAATTACCTTCGTGAACCTTTGATATATCCAATTGCCCAAACTCTCTCAAGACCATAATTCAATGTATTTTCAAGCCTGAAAACAAATGAATTGATTAAAAAGTAAAATAGTTGAAGAATTCAAAGATATCATTGCATACATCAAAGACTATTAAGATCAAAATATCTTAAGAAAACGCTAAAGCATCATGCAAGTAAGGAAGAAATATTAATGGTGAAGCACCAAGGTGGCTCCAGACCATGAATTTCTACACCTATCTCAAGATGCTCAAGCCAACATTTTTTACAATCAAAAAGCATTTTCACACTTTTACCAATGCAAGACCAAGACATGAAGTTGAGAAATCAAGTGGAAACTTGAATTTTATGCAGAAACAGAAAAAGATAATAACAGCCTCACCACAAAACAAATGCCACTGGAAATTAAAAGCGGTAGGCATGCCAAACCAGAAATATTTTCTATCTCAAGAATTACCTATAAGTTGTAGCATGCCAGATACGAACTGTCCCATCCTCAGAACCAGTAATAATAATTGGAAGTTCAGGATGAAAACAAACTGCAGAAACGTTATGCGTATGGCCTTCCAATGTCTGAACACAACTCTTGGTTTGATAGTCCCATACCTGCATCCATGGAATTTACTGTGAATAGTTCCCTCAACATTTATCTATGATCAAAAGATAGCAGAATGCAAATAGTAGCTGCATACCTTTGCAGTGTGATCATCAGAGCCAGTGATTAGATAGGGCTTATCACCACCTGTAAAGTAATCAACGCAATTGACACCTTTCAGATGGGCATCCAAAGTAAAATTTGGGTCCGGGGAGCCAAGGTTCCAAATCTAGAAATTTCAAACAGAGCCCAGGAAACTTTAGCATGGTTATTCCAAATGAAGTAAGAAATATTATGAGAAATTTACAAACAGAAAGGCCCTTTTATACCTTTACGGTACGATCAAGAGATGCACTGGCAAAAGTGTTAGTGTCTTTGGGATTAAAGGTCACTTGCATAACATAATGGGAATGTCCCTCAAATATTTGAGTACACACCCAACCCTTATCCCAGTCCCAAAGTTTTATGAGCATATCATCAGATGATGACAACACACATGGAAGAGTAGGATGGACAGCCACACATCTAATGTAATCAGTATGTGCCTCAAATACTTTGACCTTATCCATGGTGTTGTAATTGTATACTCGAATAAACATGTCATCGGCTGCAGCAACAACCCATTGTTTGCGTGCGACAAACTTGGCCGACCTAACTGCAGATGCATTCAGAGAATGCTAACAACTTCATCATGTTGAAAACAGAAAGGAAAAATATAGTATCATCAGACCAAGATAAGCGCATCACAAAAACAGATGAATACATACCTGGCAACTCAGTGACCTCAAACGACTTAGCCATGGTCTGTACACCAAGGACAGTTAAAGTTAACACTAAACAATAAATGAAAAAATCCAAACAATTCAAATTCAAGATATCAAGACTACAAAAGTTCAAAATAAACCTAATACTACTTAAAGAACATGTTAAGAACCCAACATCTTATACCAATTAAATTCCATGGAATAAGATACAAAAGAAGTTTCACAGATAAAGCAAAGCCATATACATAGAGCTAAAAAGATCCATGTTCCTGTGTTCCCTAGATTTAAGCAGAGTTTTGTGCTAGCAACATTGCAGATAACTCAGCACTCATAGACAAGCTAGGAAGCATAAAAAAGGACACGTAACAAAGATGCAACACAGTACTTTCAAAAAATGGGGAGACCAGTCTGGCAAGACACAGCAATAAAAAACTTTTTTATGCATTTTCATATTCATAAAATTTTAATATATATTTTTGTATCCATTAATTTGATTTTTGAATCCATAAAAAATTTCATTTTTTCCTCCTTTTCTGTTCCTTCTTTTTCTTCCTTTTCTTTTCTTTCCTTTCCTTTTTCCTTCCCAATTCCCGCTTCTTCTTCTTCTTTCATTTTTTTCCCCTTTTATACCAGCCCGAAACACACTGTTTTTTGTGCTTTATAAATAACACAATTTTTTGTTTCCTTTTTCCTTCCCCTCTCTCTCTCTCTAACCTCTCTCATCCTCACTTCTCTCTACTCTCCTCCTGGCAACAACCCACTAACCCAGTTCTGGTGTGCTGCCACCGCCACCTTCTGCCGGCAACCATGCTTTACCAAAAAATAACCAAAATCTCCTCTTAGTCTCATCTTTCTTTTCATCCAGTTAGATTTTCCAAAAAAAACTAAAAAGCCTAGATCTACAAAAAAAAAAAGCAAGGCCTCCATCACCTTTTACTGTTTTCCGCCACCTAAAACACCTAGAACCACCTCCTCTTTCCTTCCTCTACACATCCTGGCATGTCTGTCACCATGCCTTGACTGTATCCAAACTTTTTTTTTTTTTGCCGTGTCCTGACATGTCCTGTATGTATTCCGACATATTGGCAACATGTCCATGTCAGACACTGATATGACGCTGGTTCATGGGGTTTCCACCATGCCCATGCTTCATAGCTGACAAGTCTAAGGATGATGGTTTTAATCATAAAATAGAACTAGATGAGAGCTATACGGTCTAAAGATTTTGGGTTAAGGAGCAGTAAATGGAGAGAATTCAAGTAAATCTAGAAATAGTGAAAATGGAATCAAAATTAATGGTTAATAAGTTTCTAAAAGTGATCTATTTCATCAATGAGGCTCAAAGTTCAACTACTCCTAACAAGGACTCAAAGGGGACTTTACATAAGTTTAGAGTGAATTAAATGAATGGAGTGGTGCCAAAAGATGCTTTTACAGTTGTAAGATACTACAAGAATCAAGTCAAAAAGTCAATAGGAAGGAATACAGTCTACGACGATCAGTGAATAATGGCAGATGGAAATATATCCACAAGAGGAGTTGGACTAAAATGAAGAGGACGGATGATCATAAAAGAAGTGATGGAATAAGAAATGGATTACTCCTAATAAAAACAGAGCCAATTCAAGTAGCATATTTTGTTTTATGTCAGATAAGGAGCATAGGTCTAAGGTTGCTCTAATATAATAGAAATTTTCAGTCCATGTAAAAAGAGAGGTACACGTAACTAGTAAGTTTTTATGTCACACTTCTTTATGTCAGATTCTGGCATTCCACTAACATGCACAGCAAAGCTTCTAGTTTTGACAGAAATTATTACAATCAATAAAACTCCCATACCTGTGACTGGTAGTTCCAGATACACACAGTTCCAGAATACAAACTTGCAAGAATCCTGCAATTTACAACAGATCATGTTTAGGCTTCAAGCTTGAAAAGATAAAATTCAAATAAATGGGAAACTGAATAAAAGGGTAGACATTACCATGGTTCTGTTGGATGGAGATCTACGGATTTTACTCTATCTGATCTTTGAGCAAGTTTCCTCTGCTCCAAACATCACAATCAAGAATATTACATACAAAACTCGTAAAACATTCCCACCAAAACAATAACAAGATCTCATCGGCACATAAAACTGAACTCAATGAATGAATAACACATACCTTAATTTCAAGTCTAAGTGGCTGTCACAAAAGCAAAAACCACACAATTAGTCAAAACCCAAAAAAAAAAAAAAAAACAGATCTTAAATCAAACTCATTCAATAAGAGAGAAAGAAAGACAATTCAAAATTGCCGCATTCATATTCAAAGATTCAAAACAAGAGAAAAGAAAAAACAAGCGACAGATCTCAACTATATTCAAATCCCTAACTCTCCAGCTCTGCTGCGTAGAGAACAAAAAACGTCGACGTTCCAAAGCCAGTAAAACTCGAATAAAACACAATTCGAAAATTTTCCCGTCACCGATTTCATAAATTAAACGGAAAATTGAGTGTTGAGTGCAAATCAAAGGGGATTTGAACCAGATCTAATGCGGAATCAAACAGACCGAGAAATAAAACTCACCATTCTTGCAAATAAAAATTAAAGAAAAAGAAGAAGCTCTGGATCGAGATCGGGGTTTTGAGAGAGAGATCCAGAGGGAGAAAGAGAGAGGTTTTTGATAGGTGTAATGTAATAGAAAGAGAACTCTTCTCTGTGTGTGGTAAGGTAAAAAATATGAGTAGGAAGGAGAGAGAGAGAGGCAATGCTTTTGGAGTTAAGGGATAGATTTACGGAAGTACCACTCGCTGCCTTGGTTAAGCCATGGTGTATTAGTAAGAAGTGGATAGACGGCGATCGATTGTTCTGATGTGTTGAAACGGACGGTGGGGATTTTTGGCATTAGGAAAGTTGTTGCGATGTGGGAACAACGTGGTACTATACGTGAGAGTGACAGCTGACCCGTTAGAATATTGGGTCATTATTGAATCGGGTTGGATCGGATTATTTTTCCTTTCCGTTTTTTTTTTTTTTAAATTACTTATCGTTACCGCTTTTATTTACAGATAATTTTTGGTTTTGAACTTTTTATTGAATAGAATAAGGCTTCAAATCTTCTATTTAACAATTGTTAATTTCATTAAATGAAATTTTGATTTAATAGTGTAAAAAAAAACTTCAAAATTTTAAGATTTTAAGTTTAAATTTTATTTTATTTATTCGATAACTTAATATTTTTTATATATAAATATAATTTTTTTTTATGAAATTTATATTTGTAATTAAAAATATTTGATGATTTCAATCTAAAATGAAATAATATATTAATTCCAATTTGGGTATGATAAGTTAAAATAGTTGTTTGGTGAGTGAAAAAATGAGAAAGAGTACAAGACAATAAAACAAAAAAAAAAAAGAAATAACAAATAAAGTTGATAAAGGATAACAAATTAAAGTGAAAAAATAAAGAATTTTGCTAAGTATTCTTATAAACACTTTAAAAAGCAAAATAGGAGTAAAGAAGCGAATTTTTAATTTTAATAATTACGATATATTTAAATATGTAAAAAAATTAATCATTTGTGTAAAAAAAGTAAGAATGTAAAGAAAGACGAAATTTATTAGGTAAAGACCTTGAAATTTCATTGATAGATTCAATAAAAAAATTAATAATATAAAAATATTATTTATAATTTAAATTTAATCAATAATTATTTAATGATAAAAATCATATCAAATTTTTAATAAAATTATTTATTTAAAAAATCAAATATATGTAAAAAAAATCTTTTAATTTATCAGTTAAATTTTTTATTTTAATTTTTATTTTATTCAATTTTATAAAAAAATTTTATAAATTTCACTTTAGAAACTTCATTAAAATATTTGTCATAAAAATAACTTAATTTTTTACTATTTTAATGCAAAGTTATTTTATATAAATAAATATATATATATATATATATATATTTGTTTTGAGTTTCTGTCCTCTTAAAGAACTCGGCTCTCTTAAGTCAGGCTTTTGCCTTTTGGTTGGAAAAAATTGTAATCGTGGAAACCCATTGTCAGCCAGTTAATAGTCATGGCTTATTCCTTCAAGAATTCCACAAAATTTGAACGGCGGATGTCAAAGATCATGTCTGCACCATGGTCCATTTTTTGGTTACTTGTTTGATACTTTGTGCATTGATTGAGTTCCTCAAACTTGATAAATCTTAAAAAATAAAAAATAAAAATTGTATTCAAATAAATTTGTAATAAAAAATTAAAATTTAATTTAATTAATTTATGTATCTTCTTAAAAAATATTATTTAATAAATTTAAATTTAAATCTCAATATTTATAATTTATTTTTATATTTTCAAAGTATGATTTATTTTGTAATAAATAAATAATATCCTAATAAGATCAGAATGATAGTCGAATAAAGGAAAAGATCGAGGGTCCATATCATTTAAAAAAACAATAAAAAAAGGCTTAAATATAAAAAAGCTTTTTAACTAAAATTAAATATTTATTTAAGCGGTTATTATTTTACTGTGATCAATTGAATTCTTATCTACTTATTTTTTAATCAAATTGAACTATCAAACATTTATTTTTATTTAATCAAACTTTTAATTTGACAAAAATTAGTTGCGATCATTTAGCAATTTGTCCAATTAATAACTCAATTGAATAAAAATAAATATTTGAAAGATTTAATTAATTATAATAAAATAATAAGAACTTTAACAGTTATTTAATTATAATTCAAGAGATATTTTATATATAAACTAAAAATAAATAACAAAAATATCAACTATGAAAAAAGACTACATGATTAATAGTTTTAGCCTCTTTTTTATAAAAGAAGCCAAAAAAAAGTTGTAAATATTAGAATTTCAATTTCAAAATTGTTGAATGCTATATTTAAAATTAATTTTATAAATTAATTGAATTAAAATTTGAATTCATACATCTTTCTTTAAAAATTAGCCTATGTTTTTTTTTTTTTTCTATCAATTTGTCAATTTGGTAACCATGAGATCCAAATTATAGATTGATTCAATTTCAATAACTAAATGTTGAAATGATAGGAAAATATTGGCTGAGTGATCAAGGAGAGAGAGAAGGTCGAATCCACATTTAGAAATAGTATTTATTAACATTTTTAAAATTAAAAAATTAATAAAAATTTTCTCAAACACTTTTAAAATTTATTTTTGTCGATAAAATTAATAAATTCATAACAATTTATCTATATACAAACGGATACCCTTGAAAAAACCCTGAATCCACATGTACATTAGTATTACTGTTTTTCTTGCCACAATACATGTTCTTGTTGTAGTATTTTTTATAGGTGATTAAAATTCATTTTTTTAAGATCATCTTAATATAATAATTAATATAAAGTTAAAAAAAAAAAGAAGTGGACAAGCTGGCAGAACAAAGTCAAAGGAGCATCAATTTGCTCTCCCTGTCTTCCACTTTGCACAAATGCTAATCAGATGGATAGAGCTTGCTGCAATTTTTGTAGCATTAATTTGAGCAGCCACCCACTTTTTCTGCAATTTTCCCAACACAAATTAACAATTATGAGAAATTAAGAATCCATCATCCATATATCAATACAAGAGTCAAGAAAAATAACAATACGAAAAAATATATACACATATATATATACATATGACCGTAAAAAATTTTTTAAATGGATAAAAATTATCATTGTTATACACTTAATTTTTAAATTATAACTGTAAATATTTTTTATTATTAGTAAAATTTATTTAATTTCTAAGTAAGAATTTTAATTTCATTAAAAACTTTTATTGAATGGATTTTATTTGATACTAAATAAAAAAGAGTTAAAATTTAATTTGAATTGTTTTATTTTAGAGTTTTAATTTTTCATTAATTTTAAAAAGTAAATTAATTTATTTGATAAATAAAAAAGAGTTAAAGTTTAAATTGAATTTCTTTATCTTTTTTTTAATTTTTATTTTTCATTGACATTAAAATAATAAAATTTATATTAATTTGATATAATTTTCACATGAAACAAATTTACATTTTAATAAAAATTTCCATTAATATACACTTTATTATTTTCATTTATTCATAAAGTATACAAATACATGTTCAAATAGATAAAACAATCAGTATTAACGTAAAATGCACGTGAAAATAAATACTAATAAAATTAAATAGAAAAAATATAGTATTTAGATCTGTCAAAAGAGTACTTTTATGTACCTAACCATTGAATTTTTCCTAATGAATCAAATAACCATACTCGAGAGAGGTAATGAACCATTGACACAAACCAAAAGGCTTATATTTGTACTATTTATCTTGGAAAAAAAATATATATTGTTTTTATATTTTAATAATTTTTTTGAATTTTCAATATATATTTTATTTTTTCTTTAAAAAAAGTGAATTTGAAAGATTTCATTATAAATATAATCATAAAATAAAATTATAATAACAAGATTCAACAGGATAAATTTTTAGTAATACAATTGAATTCAAATATTAACTCTAATGAAATTTATTTAATATAAATTTATTATTAATTTTTTTCAATTGTAATTATAATAATTCTTTTTTCAATCATAAAGCTTTATAGAAAGATATCTTTTACTTACCAGAGCCGGGGTCAGAACAGCGGTGAAGATCCGATGGCGCTTTGGGCTTTGGGGTGTCACATTGTTTTAAGCAATCGTCCGTACAGGTTGCTCGACCTAGTCCTGTTTTAGCAGCGCACTTAAGCTGACATTTTAGAGCGCAGCGAAAGGGCACTGCTTCGACGCTTGTAGCGAACATCATCATCGTAATCATGGCTGTTACCACAAGCACTAAAACAACTTTGCTTCCTCTGTTTCTGTCCATGGCTGCCTGCCTTCTTCTCTTCCAGATTCCTCCCTTTATGTTTTTATCTAATTTGATGTGCTTTGAAACATATATAAATCTGAATTTTTAAGCCTGGAACCCTTGGTCAATTAAGGATGCAATTAATTCGGAGATTCCTGGAATGAAGGAGAACTAAACCAATAACAGTCCCTTTGATTAAATGGAAGGTTTTATATGATCTATATTTAGAGGTGGCAAATGGATGGTTCCAGTCATGTGAGATTCATGTCCGGTCAGATTTTAGGCAATTTATTTTTGAGTTATTTTGAGTTTGGATAATTTATATTTAAACATTTTTTAATTCAAATTTTTTTATGTCTAGGTTCATGCTAATCCAGTTATTTTTTAGATTTTATAAAAAAAAAAATCATTTCAACATTTTTTTTTAGTTTAAATAGAGTTTGAATTTTTTGGAGTTTGGATTATTTCAAATTTAAATTTTGTTGGATTTAAATTATTGAGATGCAAGTCATTTCAAATTAGAATCGTTCAAATTCAATTTTTTTGGATCTAAGTTATTTTGTGGCCTCCACTATAAATGAAGGTAAAAAGAATATAAAATTGTATCAAGTATTAGTGATCATATAATTTGATTATAATTCTTTCCTTTTTAAGAGAAAGGAAATGGTAAAATAACAAATATTCACCGGGAAGAGACAGATTCAGGGCAATTTATCAAGAATATTGATGTGGATATGGTATTGGCTTACCTTATTTAAACTTTTCAACATGACACAGTAATTCATTTTTGTCCACTGAAAGTCTGAATTGCATTCATAATTGATAAAACCTCTCTCACTCTGTTTAAAATCCGGTGACAACTTAATTAGATTCCTATTATCTTTTAGGCTGGTCAATGATCAGATTCCAAGTTGCCAATCTCTCTGTTTTTCTCCCTGAGGGTGGTAATAGCACTTGGAAGCATGAAATATGAAGCTTTGTTCTCCTACATACAAATTGGGATGCCTTTTTGCAGAAGATATCACAGGTTGGGTATAAGGGAAAGTATTGCATATGTTAAAATTTAAATTTCAAATCTATTAAATGATAAAGAGATGATTATATAAACTAATTGAGTTAAACTTCAAGTTTAAATATTGGTTCTTCCAAATAATTTAGTTTCCAGTCAAAAGATCCTTTAATCAGTAAAAAGAAGGAAAGATCTTCAAAGCATAGAACCAGAAGGCTGTTTTATACTAAATGAACTGCATTTGCACATTGGATCATCAACACTATTGCATATGACATTTCTTCCTTGGAATTTATAGAACCACACTACAAGCACAAACTAAAATATGACAAATCCAGTTTAATTAGAAGCCCAGAGAAGCCTTTATTCCTGGTTAGACACACTAATGGGAGGAGCATAAAAACAAGTAAATGTAATCATTTTTCATCTTCAAGCTGAAGATAGACAACGCAAGCCAGTACTTCTTTGCGTCAAACAATGGTAGAATCCGAGTCATGGAAGCGACTAATTTTGACCACAATTGTCCCTTTATCGCATCCAAATACGACTCTGTTATCATAGTAGCCATGTAAGTAAGGGGAAAGTATAAAAATGGCTATGGTGCTCAATTAAAACAGAGAGTTGGAACCATAAATCTGACTAGAAACTGACCATCTAAGAGAGAAACAAATGTCAGGAGACTTACTTGCTAGAACCTTTCATGAAAGCAGCAGTCCAGACTCTTTCAAGACCATATTCCAATTTGTTCTCAAGCCTGTAAGTCAATAGATTGATTAACAACTTTGGAGGCTGTGAACTAGCATAACAAGAATATGATAAAAGATCCAGTATTATGCAACAAATATGAAAGTAGGAGTCAGAAATCCTTGAGGTTTGCTGCAAAATTCTCATTCTCGGAAGACTTAATTGGACCTTAGAGTATAGTAAAAGTTATTAACTGCACAGGAAAATTACCTGTAACTTGTTGTGTCCCATATACGAACAGTTCCATCTTCAGAACAAGTAATTATAATGGGAAGCTCTGGGTGGACACTTACTGCAGTAACATTATGCGTATGGCCTTCTAGCGTTTGGACACAACTTTTGGTTTCATAGTCCCATACCTGTTTAAAAATGATTAATCAGGGAGTGTATTTCAAATTTTAGACCAGATGCAGAAATCACATTTAAGAAAGAGTTTTTGGTCGAAATTGCAAACCTTGGCAGTGTAATCATCAGAACCACTAATTAAAAATGGTTTATCACCAGCCATGAAGTGTTCAATGCAATTAATCCCTTTCGAATGTGCATCCAATGTAAAATTTGGAGAACAGGAATCCATATTCCAAATCTGAAGATTGGAGGAAAAAAAGGTTGAACAATCTAACACTTGTTTGGAATAAATTAGCAAGTTCTCTGAAGGTACCTTTACAGTCCCATCAAGTGATGCACTTGCAAAAGTATTGAAGTCTTTTGGATTGAATGCAACTTGCATCACGTAATGTTCATGGCCCTCGAAGACACCACTGCAAACCCAACCCTTCTCCCAGTCCCACAGCTTTATAAGCTTGTCATCCGAGGACGACAACATACATGGGAAGGTTGGATGAATAGCCAGACTCCTAATGTAATCTGTATGTGCCTTGATTTCTTTGATCATTTCCATTGTATCGTAGTTGTAGACACGAATAAATCCATCATCAGCTCCAATAACAATCCAGTTTTCCCTCACTATGAACTTTGCTGACCTTACTGTAACCACATATTTACATACGTTAAAGACTATCTTAGCTAATAACAAGAGAGAATTACTAGAGAACAGAAATTATGTGTGTGTACGACCATACCTGGTGATTCGGTGACCTTGATGGACTTCTCTATTTTCTACGGCAGCATTGGGAATTTGAGTTAGTACTAGCAAGAACTTAATGAGGCCGTGCTTTTTTTTTTATTTTTATTTTTATAAATGAAGTATGGAGTAAAAGAAAGTGTTATATGTGCTGAGATTTGAACCCAACATTAAATACTTAAGAGTGAATGCATGAACTAACAGAGTTAAACTCCAGATTCTTTTTAAGGCATTTTAGTTAACTATAGTCTTCTTATCAGGAAAAACAGTAGAATGTCTTACCTGTAACTGGTGGTTCCAAATACTGACAGTTCCTGAATGCAAAGCGGCTAAAATCCTGCATGAAAATTTGTCATGTAAAACGCTTGGTACAGTGAAATTTTCAATGGTCCTTAGCAATTTAGCTATGGCTTTTGGTGATTGGAGCATAACTTGAATTATGCAGAGAATAAGAAGGAGATTTGGGAAGTATAAGAAAGGGAAAATATAAGAGCAAATGCTTAATAGAACCCATCAATTTACCATGGTTTTGTTGGATGTAGATCCACAGCCTTCACTCTCTCTGAAGTTTGAACGAATTCTTTCTGCACCAAAGATTATTTTAAATCAAAATCAAACTTAGTAAAACAGCTTGATCACAATACATTAGTATATATTTCAAACAAAGAGAAAGAGAAGATTAATCATAGTATACCTCAAATTTAAGTGACTGAGCCTGCCTCGCACCAAAATAGTCATGCAAATAAAGGGGGAAAACACAAGATTATTATCAGTAAAAAGTTGTACATTTCAAATAAATTTAATTTTCGTATGCTCATTATTATGAACAAATTGTCATGATATCAAATTATCTTTTAATGCTTCAATTGAATGGATGATGGAATATTTCTATCGTACAAAAGCTGTCATTTTATCATTTTATTTTTGAATTCTTCCACCATTCATCTAAATGAAATTCATTTATATTTACTTGTTATTTTTTCTTAGACTATGATAAAACAAACTTGATAAAAAAATGCAAGCCATAAAGCTAACTACAAGAAGAAGCATATATATATATATATATATATCATGGAATTGCTAACTTTACAAACAAAACTAATTATATGACAAATAAAGTCTTACCATTTTCAAAGTTGGTTTTGTTGGCAAAAGAGAAATGTTTAAAACCGAAATTTCTTGTAACTGAAATCGAATTGAGAGTAAAAGGGGTTTTAAGGCAAGAACTCCTTATATAGTATGGGGAAGCTTTGCCGCTAAGGAAAATATCATGTTTCTGTTTTACAAAGCTGCCGTCGCCAAAGACTTTTCACTCTTTTCTGTCTTCCCTACCCTGTCATTCAATGTGGTCTGCTCCGTTGATTATTAGGACGCGTTGGAATCGACGGTGTATATTTAAGTTTTGAGGTGCTTCGTTGTTTTGACCATGTTGATAAGAAAAAACAAAAATGGTGGGGGTTGCTTCGGAGAAGCTCATGCTGATATGAAGAAAATGAATAAGGAAAATAATAGGAAAGGTCCGTGGCTTTGACTTTCCCTATATGGTATTTTTATACAGTAAGTACTCTCTCTGTCTATTTTTTTAATCTTTTTTGTTGAAATGTCTTAAAATTATATTTTAATTTTTATGTTTTTTTTTATATTAAAAATTACGAAATTTAATTTTATAAAAAATTTAAAATTTAATATTAAATATATTAAATAATTTTTTAAAATTATATAAAAATTAATATATGATAAACGTTTTGAAACAGAAAATTTTTTTTTCTGTCCCTTTCTCTCTTATATTTTTAGGGTTTTATTTGTGATTTTCGTTTCAATTTCCTTTGGAAAAAGATGGGAAGAGTTCATTGCATTTGCATCTCCTCGTTTTTATAAGTTAACTAATGATAGACACGACTTTTCAACAAATTTGAAAATAGATCTGTAATTTTTTTTTTTTTTATGTTTTTAGCCAAACGAATTTTTTTCCATCAAATTTAGACCAAGTTTAGGATTTTACTTTTATAAATTTCAATGAATATAAGAGTTCACTTCTACTTGTGCTTTTTTTAATATTTGAAATATTAAATAATTAAATTTTAATATTTTATTAACAAATAACACGTTTACTTACATTACTAAACTAACTCTTTCAAAAAATGAAAGATGCGAGACTTTGATAGTTTATTTCAAATATACAGTTGGTGCCACCAATAAATATTGACAATATTAGTGAGCTTATAAACAAGAATACGTTTCTTTAGGCCTCCGGCGCAGTTTGATTAATACTTCAAAGTTCCAGCCAATAATCTTATTTTATTTTATTTTATTTTAGTTTCATTTACACTCAACACTAGGAAAGGACCGGCTTAGATGATTTCTATATTTCCTTCATTGGGCTTTTGCTTTGTTCCAGTGTGAGGAGTAATATCCTAAGCTAGCCATCATTCTGTCTTAACACAATGGCCTGTTAGATTTTAGTAGTGGGCCTGAGAAACTAAGAAAAATTACTGGAATATTCCCCTAGCCCAAACAATAGAATAAAATAAGATTATACATTGACGACCTCTCCATGCGATCATTAGACGCGGCGCTAAGCTTGGGTTTAAATTTCATTATTAAAGTATTCATAGATATCTCAAAGATTAAAAAATAAAAAATATATCTCAAAAATATTTTAAATACTTTTTTTGCCATAAAATAAATAAATCCCTCTACAATTATTGGTTGAATAATTGTTTGATTACATATATTAAATAATATAATAATATATTATTTAAAAATTTTGTTTACAAATTTTTATATATTTTATAAATGGATACTCTTGAAAACAAATTTGGTAATCGCCACGGACACTTGCAATCTTTTGATTAAAAACTGTGATCTCATTGGTATAAAATATTTATTATCAAAAGAAAATTAAAAAAAACAGATAAAGCATGAAAAATATTCTTATTGTCTCCGCCACATCCAAAGGCTTTTTTCCCCCTTGAAGGAAGAAGAACAAAGAGGTGACAGTTGCTAAAACGAATCATATAATAAGCATAAAATAAAGCTAAGAGCTAATGAAAGAGGTCTCATGATATTTACATCAATACTGTACGGAAGCAAAGTGCCAAAGTTGAGATTGGTCAAATAGAAACATAGGCATTTTTCATTTTCAACAGAATAAATCTATAGTTTTTCTTTGCTCCAAACAAAAAGAATATTTGGTTATTGGTTGGACCAAACAATTTTTGCATCTTTTCACTTCTTTTATTCCCTGCCAAATGTGACATTTGTTCCTAAAGCTTTCACAGATCACAAGGCAGTAAAAGCTACAGCTTTACAACTTCATTAGGCCAAATACTTTGCAAAGCCTTTGTTATGCTATTCCTTTCTTTTTTTTTTTGTATTTCCTGGACAGTAATCCTGTATATATGGACCAAATCCAGTAAATGGTAGACTGTTTTGAATATGCATATACATACATACGTACGAGTAAGATGCAAGATCAGCAAAAGTCAAGTGTACGTCTGTCATGGTGAGAGACAGAGAGAGCAAAAGGGGTACAACAGATCTCTTTTTCTATGGATTAAACACCAGGTCATTCAACAATATATGGAAGTATACCCCTTGAACCATCATCATCATCATCACCAAGAACTTAATTAGCGTGAATCATTCTTCAACTAACTAAAAAGCACAATTTCATGAGTTCTTTGAAAAGGCAAAAAGTGGAAATTAATAAAATCTGTTTTTGTGATCAGAGCAATGAAACATAATGAACATCATGGTGGATGAATAAAACAATCGGAAAATGGAAGACAGTCCTGATTTTCTACCTCTTATGATCGATTTCTCAATGTTGTTAACAATCTTCATAGCAGTTAGGTATCATGTTCAATCCCACACGTCCTGTCAAATGGTGAATTGGTATGTTTGAATGCTAAAATATTATTATAAGTTGTGATCATGCAAACAAGGCCAAATCCAAGTGGTAATAGCCTGTCAAATGGTGAGGGTTCATCCCTGAGTTGTGACTCGTCTCAAGAGTCTAGACCTATAACACCTATGGTTTAAATCAAAATCAAGGGTTTAATGCCTTCTCCACTAATGCTTGTTAATTAATGGTAATAAAATGTGAAGATTCATATCTAAATATCTCTATCAATCGCCTCAGTTGACTTGGATCAATTGGAGGCTAAAGTATTAGTAAACTACACACGAAAGAAAATTAGTCAATTAGGTATGATCATAGATCAGAAACTACTTTGTAAAAGTGATTTGCACAAAATTTGAATGGAATGGAATATACCAGGAATAAACCTGTCCACTCACAGTTCCTTCTCAATGTCCTCTATGAGCTACCCATCTTCATCCTGAACTAGAGTTGGACCCTAGTCAAGCACTACAATGTCAGGCATTGCTTGCCTGACAAGGACTGATATGCCCAGACACTCGGTCTCAAAGTTCCAAATTTACAAACCAGTGAAAGTGTGTTCTTTCAGGCACATAGCCACAATGGAATCTTTTTGAAATTCCCATTCAACTTCCCCATAAATGGCATCCTGCAGAAAGCGTGTGGGCCTAGTATTTGTCTACTTATCTTTCAAATTTTTTTATTAATTATACTTTAGAGATACGTTTATGATTAAAACAAGTAAAATTGCAAACACTTCTCTATCCAACCTGGGATTCTTGTTTAGCCATGTAAGTTTCCTCCAGAACAGCTCGGTCTAAAAGCACGTGATGTGGGCAACTGTCAACCATTAGGTGGCTCTTAAATAGATTACCAGTGTCAGGAAGTTGAAACTTGGCATAGAATGTGGAGAGTACCACTTGCCTACATGGTTAATCCCTGTGGGAAAATCTGGTATGCTTTTATGTACTGTTTATTATGCTCAAAATGATTGAACAGAATTGGAACAGACGTGAACACTGTTGCAAATGGGAACTGAGGCTTTTTTTCTCACTTTAGTCTATCTAAAGGGCAATCTTCTCTGCAAAGACAAGCATAAACTATAACTGCTTATTTAAAAGTTGAAAAAAAAAAAAAAAAGAATTCCTGCCACATACCTGAATTTATAGCATTTTAGCTGTTGAAATAATGACCCCAGAAACTGGTCTAAATTTGCTATAATAATCAGTCAGATTCCCAGTAATGGCACACCATTTCTGCCTTATCAAATCCTGCCAACACTGCCAAAGAATATTGTGCTTAATTCTGGTTCATCGGTTGTGGGAACAAATAAATTGCTTAACAAATTGCTCTACCTTTACAATCCATTTATAGGTAGCAATCAACAGGCTTCTACATCTCGCCGCATATAGGTGAATTAGGTGTCTTTAGCTAGAAAAAAAGAATCTACTCGATCTTTGCATATATCCAACCAAAGTCAAAAAAAAAAAAAAATTCTTTTGCCTTGGAAATATTAGAGGTTCATGATATTATATTGTGGGAAGACAAATCACTGATCGTTCAATAAGGCGTGAACTTTTGACTGTCGGCGATTCTTGGCCTGAGGATCGAAACATGAATTTTGACAGGTTTCAACATTGGTTCTAACTTTTTCTTCAGTGCTTTATAGTGTACAAAATATTATAAAATCATGGTGACCGTGAAAAAAGAACAAAAAAAGAAAAAAAGTAACCCTTGAGAAATGCCATGAGGCAAATCCCAATAAAAACTAGCCGCCTGGAACAGATGGCCTCCCAATGATCATGAACTTGGACCTTTAACCATGGTTTTATAATTAATCAAACTTGTCTGCAGTCTGCTGTAAATTAAACAAGAGAAGTTGATCGACAGAAATCCAATGCAAGAATACTGAATATACTGTTTTTCTTTTTGATAGAAAGACCAAGTATGTTCTTTTGATAACTAAAGGGTGATTAAGTTGATTAGTAGTGAACCTATGACCATGTACCCTTGTCATACCTTATTTTTCTGATAAATATAACAAAGGCAATGCAAAAGTACATTATATCTTTGCTAATGGTAGGGCTACATCTAAATTGACTGTTGGTCAAAAGAAAGGCACCCCAAATTTTTTTTTTTTTTATTTTCTTTCATGGAAGAAAGGTTCTCTAGTTAAAATCCACAACGCGATATTGTTTATAGGCTATATTTCAACCAAAATCCCTTCTCTTTGACCTCATCGGGGCCAGAGATATTGTTGTCTTCTTCGTTGTTTTCACATTACCCATGAGTGGAATCCACATTGACTCAATTACGATCCTCAGCTTCTGCATTCTCAACTATGTGGGGCTCAGCTTTATTTTAGGCTTTGTTTGGTAGGGTGAATGACCGGATATATAGAAAAAATGAAAAGCTAAAATTGAAGGAGGAAAAAAATTGAAAAGGCGGAAAATATATATTTATTTTTATTGGTGATAAAAAATTATAGAGGGTTGAAAAATAAAGAAAATGAAAAAAATTTATTTTACCATTATACCTTTTATAATTTAAGAAAAAAAATGTAAAATCTAAATAATGAGGGACAATCTTGTAGATATATAACACTTGACTTACATGTCTTTCAATTTTCTCCCTTTCATGTCTTTCCAATTTGAAATGATTTATTTTGTGAAGAAAGATAGAAAATGATCACCTCTCGTAATTTTTTTCTTCTCAATTTTCTCTATTACCAAACACCAACGAAAATAATTTTCTTTTCACTTTTCCATCAACTGCCTTCCATTCTTCCGCTCTTTTATGATCTCATCAAGCAATGCCCTAGTGTGATGTGTTCCATACGTACACAACATTATCCTCCCAAAACTATTTGCAGCACTGATGAAGACATGAATAACAGGCAACACGACACATGCAATGAACCAAAGAAAAAAAATATTCATATTCGGTAACACTGAACAATCAAATTGGTTTTGATTCGATTTTCAATTAGGGTCGACTTTGGTCAAATTGGAACCAACCCGTTTGTAACCAGAAGTAAAACAAGCTGACGGGTTTTATTTTCCACTTTTTTTTTTTTAATGAAATGTGCAGATTGTTTTGCTTTCCTCTGATGTTTTAATTTCTTCTCTAGCAAAGCACTATAGTCAAATGCATACCGCTGCCAAGGTAAATACACATTGAATGTTAAGTTCAACAATAACTTTCATTTTCTTTTCCCCTTTTTTTAGTATATATACCTAAATATTACTCTTCACCTTTTGTACGTATAAGTAAAAAAAAAAAAAACCCAAGCATTTGATTCTTGATAAATATAAATTTTTTGCATGTCCAAATAGATGCATTTGAAATTTAAAATTTAATTTAATTAATTTATATAATTATTCTTAAAAAATAAAATTCAATATGTTTAAAATTCAAATTTCAGGTACTGTAATTCATTTTTTTTATTTTAAGATCGAAACTTTCTTTATAAAAAAAAAATTTTAATTCAAATCCTTCATCTGTAATATAAAAAAAAATTAATAAAAATAAAACAATGACAAAAGCCAAAACCAATCAAAACACATTTACATCTCCCAATCAATCGGCACCAAGACAGTCAAGCCCTGCGCTCATGCTCAAAAAGTTGCTCGCATGAAATGAAATAAAAAAGGGTATATCCAATTAATATCCCTCTTCAAACACCGTTCACAAAAAGAATTGAACTGCAGGGCGAAATAACTTTGTCGAGAATAAATGTTCAATCAAAAGTAGAGAAGGAAAAAGAAAGAATTAAAAAAAAGAGTAAAATAAAAACTATAGAATCTATCACCGATTAGACTGTCTTGATTTTAAAGAGCTCCCTCTTGTTTTTGAAGGGAAGCTGAAATTGGAATATTGACATATTCCTATTCCTCTACAAAAAGCCATTATTAACGAGAATAATTGACACATTAATCTAATTATTTAATTAATTCGATTAGGCCATGTTATAACTTCAATCAAGAAGCCAAAAATTATAATAATAGTAATAATATTGATGTAACAATACCAACTTCATGTATCAATTAGTAATTTTTTAAAAATTTCATCTCCATTTCTTAATTTAATTCCAAAAAATATAACTTAGAATCTTAAATTTTAACCGTTGAGATTTTTTTTAAAGATTGATTCGCAAGAAATTTGGTAATGACTTGTATTTTATTTTTTTTCAGGTAGTCTCTGCCTCAAAATAGCTTCCCTTGGACCCTTTTGAAAGGATAGCTTTCACTTCAAGCAGCTAAATTTGGGAGGTAGATGACCCTTTCCAACTTTGCATTAGGTAATTCTTTGTTTCTGTCTGAAATTGAGAAAAAAAAATGAGCGGATTATAATGGGAATTAATGTCCAAAAGAGATATATCAATAGAAAGATTTCAAACAATATTCCTTATTCCAAAGCAATTTGGAAAGTTACACTGTCTTTCTTTAAACTTTTTTTTTTTTTTTGCAAGGCTTTAGGTAAACTTAGAATAAGATTAATGTCTATTTTTCACAATTCCCTAATAAAAATTTAATGATTTAAAAAAATTTATTACGAGATCTATTGTTAAAGTAATAATGTTTAATAAATAACTCATTTTCATTTTAAATTATTTTAATTTAATATTTATTAAAAATTAATATTTTAATTAATTAACAATTCTACTCGGTGTTAATGTTTTTATTATATACTCAATGCTTTTGCGTATTTCTTTTTTTTTTTAACGTATTCTAATGTATTATTATATATTGTATAAGAATATACTTATAACATAAAACCATATATTAATATACGTATATATAAATTAATCATCTAAGTAATTCCTAATGAATAGAATTTTACCACGATAAAAAGTTATATTTAGTTCATGAATTTCACTTTCACGCAACAAAAGTTTCCTTGCGGACATTATTAGGTCATATATGCTTTTAATTAATAGGGTGTCTAATACAAATTAAACAAATTGGAAAACAGTTTTCAACATTGAGATCTCTCTCAATATTGTTAAAATATACTTTAAATAAATAATCTCCAGCTCATATAAATGAATAAATTTTTACACAAATCCTTCCTTTTTTGTCCAAATGGATGTGAAATTTGTTGACTAAACAGTTTTCCATATCAAGCAATTTAGCTAAGAAAAACCATCAATCAAGAGAACAAAGCCCTTTTTTTTTTTTGCCTGGCAAAAAGAAACTTGTAGATGGTTGTGGATATAACAAGGGAACAAAATGCCAGAACTAGAATTTTTAGCTTTGCACTAAAATCTTTGATAAATACCCCAAGAAAAGCAAAGTTTTTAAGAGGGAGAAAACTTTAAGCAGCATTTTAGTAAAGAAAAAGGTTTTTTTTTTTTTTATTATGCTAATCCATTTGTATTATGATCATGTTAATCTATGCTGTAACTTGCATGGTCTCTTTTGTTTTACTTGGAATGTCTAAGCCAAATCCAAAACAATAATTCACGCCTAAATATTTTTTGCCAATGGCCCCAAGAATCATCCATGTTCTTCTCTCTTGCTGCTGTAAGATTAAACCCAAAAGCCATTTTAAATAAATCAAAATAAATAAATCATACAATTATGAATTATAATTGATTAATTGTAACTAAATAATTGATACATTCAAAGAGTGTTCATTGTGGTTAATAAAATACTACTATTTTTTTTTTTATAAAAAATCATAATTTGAAATAAAAGAAGAAATTTTAAGTGGCAAAAGAATGACTACATTAAAAATACTACTATTTCATATACTAAACTAGAGTTGTAAATGATATATTAGTACTCATAAGTTATTCGGATTTGATTCAAATAAAATTTGAATTCAATTTGATTATTATCGAGTCAAGCTTTAGTTCAAGTAATTTAATTTATCGATCGAGTCAAGTTCGAACATTTTTATATTCGACTCGAGTAACTCGCGAGCTTAATAAAATTTTTATATTTTAATATATTTTAATTGATAAAATATATCAAATTCGAGTTCGAGCATAAATAATCAAATTTTTATCGAATATAAAAATCGAATTTATTTTTATAAATTAATTGAATCTAATCGAACGAACTTGAATAATTTAATTTTTATTTTGAATCAAACTCAAATTAAAATAAAAAATAATCAAGTTTAAATTATATTTTAAATTTCAAATTTAAAATTAAATTAAAATTAAAATTTAATATTATATTAATTCAAATTCAATCGATAAAAGCGATAAACCGTTCACTAATATCAAATTATCCCAGGTGCCCCGTACAAACAAAAACCAACAGCTGCCCAATAGCTACCCTATAGCTACCACCTGACAGATACCCTTCCGTTCTTCTCTATAAATTCAAAGCCACTCTTAACTTTGCTCCTCACCAAAAAAAAAAAAAAAAAAGGAAAAAACATGGGTGTAAACTCTAACAGGGTTGAAGATTTCAATAGCCATGGTGGAAGTACAACAACAACAACAACAACTCTGAAGATTTCAACAGAGATACCAATGCCAAAAACAGAGGCAATGGAGATACACAACGTTTGCCTGCCATCAAAGAAAACCACTTTCCAGAAGCTAAAACACAGGCTTTCTGAGATATTTTTCCCTGATGATCCTCTCTACAGGTTCAAGGACCAAACATGGTGTAAGAAACTGGTCTTGGGATTTCAGTTTTTGCTCCCAATATTCCAGTGGGGTCCTGAATATAATCTCACGCTGTTTAGGTCTGATATCATCTCTGGTGTCACCATTGCTAGCCTTGCAATCCCACAGGTAATCAATCATGAACACAAAAGCACAATACCATCTCTCTTTCTTTCTCTCTCTCTCTCATGGTTTTTTATGGGTTTGGTCAACTAATGAAAATTAGTGGACAAGTTTCTGAATTTATTCCATTTTCTTATGGATCATTAGAGTGGCTTTTCTTTAAAAAGTTTATCAGTGACTAAGTGTGGCTTATCTGAACTGGAATTTTGTTTTATAGTTTTTAATAATAAAATTAATTTGTTTTTATTGTTGTCATTTTCTATATAAAAAAATTATGTTGGTTCTGAACTTAAATTATGTTGTCATTTTCAATAGTCATTCCTCACGTGAATTTAATTCAATGTCCTGTTGTGGTTGATATCACATGGTAATGATTTTTGGACATCAAACATGATATTTGCTTGGTCATTGGATTGAATAAATCATGTTTTGGATCAAATTAATATTCACTTTTTGTTTTTGTACAAATTCCTCATTTGAAAAAAAAAATCCTTATTATTTTATGTTAATCGATTTTGTTTTGTTGGACTGCAGGGAATCAGTTACGCAAAACTTGCAAGTTTGCCACCTATTGTTGGACTATGTTAGTATCAGAACCAAAACTGCTGTCTCGAAATTGAATTCAATAATGGATAAATGCAAATAAAATTAACTCTTATTTAATATGAATTTTTCATTAATTCCTGCAGATTCAAGCTTTGTTCCCCCATTGATTTATTCTGTCCTTGGGAGTTCTAGACATCTTGCTGTTGGTCCAGTGTCCATTGCATCCTTAGTCATGGGCACAATGCTAAGTGAAAGTATTTCCCCTGTTGAAGAACCTATTCTCTACCTTAAATTAGCTTTCACTGCTACCTTCTTTGCTGGTTTATTTCAGGCATCTTTGGGTCTCTTAAGGTATTTTTTATTGGTTTTTGCTCATTTTCCTTGAAGATTAGTTGGTGTTGACAACCTTAAGATTACTGAAAACAACTGTTGTCACAATGCTTATTGATTCTGTCTTAATACCTTTTAAACATAGGTCTCTTAATACCTAAACTCTATGGATCATTTATAGAAAATCAGAAGAATTCCTGAACATATTGGACCATAGACAAAAGCCAGTTCATTATCTATTGTATTTTAATTGATTCTGGTTTATGATTTACAGGTTAGGCTTCATAATTGATTTTCTGTCCAAGGCAACTCTTGTTGGATTCATGGCTGGTGCAGCAGTCATTGTTTCATTACAGCAGCTAAAGGGGTTGCTTGGAATTGTTCATTTCACTGGCAAGATGCAATTCATTCCTGTTGTGACCTCTGTATTTGACCATAAAAAAGAGGTAAGTAGCTCATCAAGGGAAACCAATGTAAACTTTCGCTTTCTTTTTCTTCTTTTTTAAATAACTAGGTGCCAACATTGTGGAAGAATGTAAACTATGCTAGTAATTAGCAGCATCTTGAAAGTGCTCTTCTTGCTTTTCGGCCAAGCATCTGGCAATTATTGTTAGAAATGCTTCTATAATCATTGCTTAAGATTAAGTTTTGACAATCTACCCCTTTGATTTAATCTAATAAACTCAATCACTGAATTAATTACCAGAAGGCAGGTGCCTTTTATAGATATTGGATGCCTTCTGTTCATTTTATTTAGTTTAATTAATGCTTATATGCTTCATGTAGAAAGATATTTTCTACCTTTATAAAATTCTTTTCAAGAAAATGTTCCAATGGTAATATTGGTTAAATTCATCTGCAGTGGTCCTGGCAAACTATTGTAATGGGATTCAGCTTCCTGTTGTTTCTGTTGACGGCAAGGCATATTGTAAGTATCTCTATTTGACCAAACAAAATGATTAGTGAAGATTCTAGTTTACTTCTTTAAATTTTGATGTTTGAAAATGTTGATCCAGAGCATGAGGAAACCAAAGCTTTTCTGGGTATCAGCAGCCGCCCCATTAACATCAGTGTTTCTCTCAACGCTTTTAGTCTTCTGCATTAAATCCAAAGCTCATGGAATCCCAATTGTAAGAAGTGATACCATATTCTACGTTTATGTAAAAGAAGATCTTTTGAAAAATTCTCCCAAATCTAAGTTGTGTTTTTCCTTCTCTTTCACAGATTGGCCACTTGCAAAAGGGCTTGAATCCACCTTCATCGAACATGCTATACTTTAATGGCCAATATCTGGCTTTAGCTATCAGGACTGGCATTGTCACAGGGATCCTGTCCCTCACTGTAAGCTTTTCCTTAGCCAGCAATGCCATTGATATCTTATACAATAGCTGAAATCATTGTTATTAACGCACATTATTGGACAACATAGACGTGCGATTCCAAACCTCTTTATTGATGGCCTACCCTCATATAAACGAATCAGAAAAATTATGTGGATTTGCATAACATTGCACCTCATTCTTGATATCTAATTTCCATGTGATTTTATGTTTAATCTTTTCTAATGTCCAAATGTTCGATAATGCTTTGTAGGAAGGAATTGCAGTGGGAAGGACATTTGCGTCTCTAAGGAACTACCAAGTTGATGGAAACAAAGAAATGCTGGCTATTGGTCTCATGAACATGGCTGGTTCTTGCACTTCATGTTATATTACAACAGGTGACGAACCTTTCTCATTTGGCTTCATAAAACTTCCTGGAAAAGTGGTACTTGGTATCTAAAACTATTCTCCTCGACGTGTTTCAGGATCATTTTCTCGATCTGCAGTAAATTACAATGCTGGAGCACAAACAGCAGTCTCTAACATAGTATTAGCTACAGCTGTGCTTGTGACCCTGCTGTTTCTCATGCCACTATTTTACTACACCCCTAATGTCATCTTAGCAGCCATCATCATAACAGCAGTGATAGGACTTATTGATTATCAGGCGGCATACAAATTGTGGAAAGTTGACAAACTCGATTTCTTGGCTTGTATTTGTTCCTTCTTTGGGGTTCTTTTCATTTCTGTTCCCCTAGGACTTGCCATTGCAGTAAGCATTTAACTTCCTAGTGATTGCTTTCACTTCCTCTTCTTCTAGTATTGTATTGTTAAAAGCATCGATATAAAATAGAAGCAATGAAATTCGACAATTTTTCTCTGTGGATCTAATGACTTGGCCTGAATGTGCAGGTTGGAGTTTCTGTATTCAAGATTCTCTTGCATGTCACCAGGCCAAACACTGTGGTCTTGGGGAATATTCCCAGAACACAGATATACCAAAGCCTCAACAGATACAGAGAAGCTTCAAGGGTCCCTTCATTTCTCATACTGGCCATCGAATCCCCTATCTACTTTGCGAATGCAACTTATCTACAAGAAAGGTAACTCCACTAGTGACTCCTTTTCATCTTATCAGTCAAGCAGATTATAGAAGAGCATGCTGTTGAGCAATGAAGGAAATTTTTTGTTATAGGATATTAAGATGGATCAGAGAGGAGGAAGAATGGATTAAGGCAAACCATGAAAGCACTTTGAAATGTATAATTATTGACATGACTCGTAAGTTACTCCAAAAACTCTTTGATTATCATTTCAGGAAAAAAAAAAAAACCAGAAAAGGACTCTAGGTTGTGAAACATATTATTCCCAAGAATTTCCTACTGTATTTGACAAACAGTCTTGCAATTTTCTCAGCTGTCACAGCCATAGACACCAGTGGCATTGACATGGTATGTGAACTAAGAAAAATGTTGGAGAAAAGATCACTTCAGGTAATGGTTGTCACCCAATGAATTTCACTACATACATTCTTTATTAGCTAGAGGTTAACACTAGACTGATATGGTTTATCTTCCAATGTAGCTTGTGTTGGTAAACCCTGTGGGAAGTGTAATGGAGAAATTGCATCACTCCAAAATCTTAGAGTCCTTTGGAATGAATTCATTCTATCTCACAGTTGGGGAAGCTGTGGGAGACATCTCAGCTTCATGGAAGCCTCAGCCGTGATTTTACAGAGAATTTTAGGGAGACAACAAAAATCAAGAGAGGACTAACACCTTTAGACCTTAATTTGGCAGTCTTGGAAGAGTTGTAGCATAGGAGAGGACATTGCTCTTACTTTTCATTTTTGCGAGAAACCCAAATCCATGAAACATTGTGTTTTGGTTTAATGGAGAAATGAAAGTTATGTTCTTCAAAAAGAGTTTTTTGAAGCCTTCTTACATTCCACCAAATTAACCAAGTTGATGCCTCTTGGTTTTCCAAATTTATCTTCTAATTTCATATGGATGTATGAAATTAAATCAACTTTCATGTTAATAAGTCAATTTATTTTTGGATTTTCACCAGATCAAAATTTAGGCAGTTGGTCATGATCTTAAGTCGCAAGACATGATCGACATGGATCTCAAGTTTGAATTACTCCCTGAAGGTCAGAAATTGACATGGTTGGGAAACGCAGGTCAGATAACTCAGCAGTCAGTAGTCAGTAGTGTATGCTCAAATTTTTAGATTAACCCCAAATTTCTCAAATCATATGCAGACCTAAAAACTCAACCGAACAATGTATTAAAGAATGAAAAACTAATCAACCATGCAGATAGAATCAGAAAACAGTGAGTGCATTAACAGTTCTCAAAGTCACATGTAGTTGTACCTTTAGATTGCCCTTGCACAAATGTATACATAGCCTCATGCACCCCAGCTTCAATTCACTGGAGCACCATTATCCCAAACTTTTAGGTAGCTCTCTATCATCTTCAGAAGCACTTCTATATTGTCTCCAGAAGCACTGCAAATAGATTCCATAAACTAAAGTCAGTTTTTTCTCATTGCGGATAAGATTTGATATCTAAAGAATTATATCCTTCAGCTCCTCCAAAGCAGTGAAAAACAAAGAATTTTAATGCCACAAGGAGTTTCTTCACGCCTGATTCTTTGTCAGTCAAACATCTGCATGAAATAGGTTCAAAATTCGGTCAATACTATGACAATTGAAATAGTAAGAGTTGTAAACTGAAAAAGAAGAAAATGTAAATAATGTGGAATATTTCAACCCATAAAACTAGCAAGGTCGTCAGTCAATGACTACATGGTTCAATCACTTTTATATTTTCTTATTTAAATAACATGACAACTGGATATTCTTTTAATAATTATGGGTTGAAAATTTAAAGGATTTATTTTTTTGGGAAATGCCTCCAAGAATGTCACTGATTTAAACAGAAAAAAATTTCTCAACCAAATATGCATGCTCTCAAAACACCTTTTAAGCAGTTGCAAGTTATAAAACTACTTTAGCAAGTGCAAGATTTCTCCGATAATTAAATCTAAATCCACAAAATTAACACATCTCCCAAAACAAACGGGAGCATTTCACCTACAATTCTTTTTACTACAATCCTATAATTATCCAATCATATTAAAGAATTATGTAGGTATCCACCAATTATAAGTGTGGGGTCCATATAAAATTTTGATAGATCCACATAATTCTGAATTGTGATTGGTTAATTGTACTATAATGATTGAAGTTGATATGCTCCCAAAACAAACATTGTATAGAAGGAAAAGAATAAGAGGAAAAAACTAGTGATGCAAGCCTATAACAGATCACTCAAGAAGGAAGTCACTGGGAAACTAGTGCTGCAACAGCCAACTGTCGTCCAAAAAGACAAATAACATGAATTAGCCCCAATCATTTCATGATGTTGATGTGGAAAATCATTGTACTCCCATTGAACATAAGACCAACAAATAAAGTGCACAATTAATTGTGCAGACCAACCATCAAAATATAAAGAATGACAGGACAATAAATAGCAATCCCACAATTTCAAGAAAGAATAAGTTGGAAAGCCAGCATGATAATACCACTGCAACCATATCCCAAAAGAAAAGGACAGGCAACCGAATAATGAAAAAAATTATTTATTTCACATTACAATTATCTTAAGAAGTCAATCTAACATATACAGGAATTATTTCTTACTTGATTGGTATCACATCATGGGAATCTCTCTCAATTCCTGTCTAATGCATAAATATTCACTTAGCAAAGCCATCAATGCAACTCCAGTACCATTCACAACCCACCATGTTATTGAGGAAGGCCAACCTCCATATACGAGGCATATAAAAAGATGGATAATATAGAGGGTGGCTGAAAAATCTAAGCACTTCTTCGCCCTTTCAATCAAATAAAGCATGTAACCAGCTCTGTGTAGATCCAAACAAAACAAAAATGCACGTTAAAAAGAGCTAACGTTATGTTTGGATAAATATTAATAAAGGAAAGGAAAGGAAAGGAAAGAAAAAGAAAAGAAAGTTTTTTAAAGGAAAGGAAAGGATACATGTAACCCTTGTTTGGATAATTAAAATTAATAAAAGAAAAGAAAAGAAAGGAATTCTAACAACCATTGTTTGGATAAAGAGTGAAAAAGAAACAAAATAATTCATTATAATAATTTTTTCCAATTATAACCTTTCATTGCCTGTGATTTTAGAACATTCTTGGACCATGATATGTTTGCTATCTTGTCTGGCTTCACAATTGTTGCTATATCAATGGTTTTTAATCAAGTGAAACATGAAGATATTTTAAAAATATGCATTGATGAATTTTGAGCTAATCTAACATCTCATAAACCCAATATATATATATATATATATTTATATTCAACCATTTATCAAAATCAAATCACCAAAAAATTATAAAAAAATGTTAATTGGAAGATATATATGAAACTTGGAAAAAGAGTTAGCTTTGAAAGAATTATAGGATGATTGTGATCTGCTTAAGTTTTTTTTTATTAGGGTTTTAGTATTAATAAAAAGATGGACATAATAGTCTTTTTATAAAAAAAAAAAATTCAACTTTCCTTTCCCTAGCATTTCCTCCAAATTGGGGTATTAAAAAATTGGGTTTACAAGGGAGATCAAAGGTTATTTGGTTTCCACCTCTTTCCCTTTCTTTAAATTAAATGTTATCCAAACAAGGGAAGGGGGATTTTGTTTCCTTTACTTTACTTTCCTTTCTTTCCTCTCCCCTCAATCCAAACACACTGTAAGTTTATTATTATTATTATTATCTCTTAAATTCTTAGTACATTTTACTTCCAAGTTTTTATGTACATGAACATATAAAATACCACCTAGGTTAAAACAAGGTAATATCTTCACAGAAACGGTATCTAGTTCTGGCCATTAATTCACAACTAAATAAACCTCCCTCATACAGAAGACCAACGGAATCAGCAAAATAACATGTACAATGACGTGGGCAGGCGGTAAATAACATTCAAGCTTAGCTACTAATATCCTAAAAAAGGTTCAAGATTCAATCTTCTTAAGTTTCAAAATTCATGTGCAAAGCTTTCTAAATCTTTTTTCTTTCTAGTATCAAAAAAGTATACATATCATGGAACAAATGATACAGACAAATGTCACAACTGTACAATGTAATCTATACATTAATCCAAGCCAATCCTACAGCTTATAATCAAGGATGAAACAAGAAAAATGGGATTTTTGTAGTTTAATCATAACTAAAAGTTGCTACAAGTATGAGTATCACAGCAAAGGGAAGATTTGTGAGGCAACAGCAGGAAACATACTGATTTTTAATAAATAGATTAGGCCATAGTTGAGCAAAATAAGAGCTAGTTTTAACGCTATCATGCTTTTATGAAAACAATTATTCACATTCAAGCAAAACTAATAATTAATACATCTTAAAAGCAGCTGATAGAAACAAACCATTTCTTCTATTGATGCATTCAAAAGTTCATGCAGATAAGTAGGGATATAAAAGAACAAAATGTTAGATGAACAATTTATGAATAGGCTTGGTTTGTGTTCATTTATACTTGTTTATTAAGTTTAACAAAGGATACAAACACCATTTCAAGGCCAATTAATTAAGCAAATAGACCATGAACATAGCAAAACTCAATCATGTTCGGCGTTTACATTGTAAAAGTACAAAACTTTCCACGAACAATTCATGAATAGACTCAGTTTATTTTCGTTTATTTCATTCATTATGCTTAACAAACAATGGTGAATAACATTTTAGAGTGAACAGAAAATGAAGATCATGAACATAACAAGGTTTATATTTTGTTCGTTTACACATCGATAGATAGGCATACAAATGAAGAACAGTTATAAAACAAGATGGGAATTATATTCTCACCCTGCTATAGAACTGAGCAGAAACGAAGCAATGACACACCAGCCTGTAACGGTAGAGGTAGTAACAGTAGCAAAGTCAAAGAAATAGACCAAGCTCATACGAGAAACACGAGTGCCGACAAGAAAAGACAAGAAGACTCCAAGTGTAAGGTAGTATAAACATTGAAGGCAAACAATTTGGGCTACAATAAGCCAAGGGTCCCATACCACCACACCATAGAACATGACTACAATTGAAATACCCCCGGATCAGCAAAAAGAACCCCAAAAGAATTTCCTTATATCCAAGCGTCAGATCATAAAAGAAAATCTACTTCCCTTGCAGAATTTTCTTTCAAACCCAATTCTCATAAAATTAAAAAGATCAAAGCAAAAACCATCGGTTGCCAATCTGGTGTTTCTCGAAGTTAAAGAAAAACCCAGTTTTTGAAGAAATAAAATTCAATGCTAAAATTGACTTTGAGGTTCAATTTTCAGTGTACCTAAAGTTGAGACTTGGCGAACTCGGATCTGGTAAATCAGTAGTCCTGAAACAAACCCGAATCTGAAAGGCCCTTTTTTGGAGGGAATCAGAGAAAAAGAAAAAAGAAAGAAAGAATTCCCAATTCCAGCAAACTTAAATGAAATTGAGATTTTGATCCAAAGAAAAAAGAAAAGAAAGGCCAAAACAGGTGAAGATTGAAAACTAAAACTTTCTTTTTGGAGAGGGATTGAAGGTTTTCTTTAAAAAAAAAGAGAAAAAATACTACAAAAATGACATGGATGTCGTTTTCAAGTTATAACTAGGAATAGTCAAATCGAATCGAGTTAAATTGATATAGTGAAAAGTTTGAATTTGACTCATAATTCGTAATTTGATACTCGATTTGAATTCGATTGAATTTTATTTTTTAATTTCGAGCTCGATTTATATGTAAAAATAAATTCGATTCCTATACTCAATAAAAGTTCGATTATTATGTTTGAATTCGAATTCGAAATATTTTATTAATTAAAATAATAAAAATATATTTAAATATAAAAATTCGAATAGGCTCGCGATGTACTCAAATCGGATATAAAAATATTCGAATTCAATTTAATCGATAAATCAAACTACTTAAACTCGACTCAATAACAATCAAACTGAATTCGAATTTTTTTTAATCGAATTGAATAGTTCGAAAATATTAATATATAATTTATACAAAAATTTAAACAATTCATTTTCATATGTTTCAGTCAACTATTATAATTATCGACCGTAATGTCATGTGACCGCATAGCGCAGTGGATTAGCGCGTTTGACTTCGGATCAAAAGGTCGTGGGTTCGACTCCCACTGTGGTCGAAATGCGAATTTGATAGCATTTTAATTTTGTTTTCATTAACTATTTACGTTGAACAATTTATTAATCTTTCTCGTTAATTGAACAACTAACAATCAAATGCCATTTACTATCACTGAACTTCATTAATTCTCGCCTACCCACCTTATAATTTTTTATCCTCTAACATTGTTTTATGCTTCCAGAAAAAACTAGTCTGAGTAGCTGGCTAATTACGGGAAAAAAAAACCTAGGACAACTCTTGGATTACTTCCATTTTCCAGCAATCGATAGCAGCCCTTTCAATGACCTCAAAATGACAGACAGCTATAGAGTTGACAAGGCTTACTCAACGGGAGTATATATATATATATATATATATATATGATGAAACTATATCCTTGCTCAGATTGATTCAGGATCTAAAAAAGCTATGTTTTCTACTGTCAGTTTAATTGTTCTCTTAAGCAATTTTCATCCCAAGAGATGAATCTTAATTCCCAATGAACATGCAAAGCTTGATGTTTTCTTTGTTGTTGAAAAAAAAAGAGAGAAACTGCGTTAGTATTTCATCAGTATGAAGTAAATTCCTTAATCAGCATACCTCGGTGTCAGATTTATACGGTAACAATACAATGGTGTTGCGAAAAATTGTCAGAGCAACAATAAAAATCTAGGAGGAGTATTAGAACTCGGGATGGCTCACAGCCTCATCGTGAGCTACCTTTTCTCCTTCTGCTAGTTTTCCTTGCGCTGACACTGACATTAGTTTCAGTTTCACCTTTCTGTTGATGCTGATCATTTACAGGAACTTTGGATGAATTTATTTGACTCCTCAACCGTAATATTTCACCCTTAGCAGATGCCAATTCTTCCTCAAGTTTCTTCGCTCGCTTTTCCAAACTCTCCCTTTCCTTGCCAAGTGCCATGACAAGGTTATGAGCATCTTCCATGTTTTCTCGGGCTTTTTTGGATGCATTCTTGTGCTCTGTAAGTGTTTTATAGAGCACCATTTTCTCATCCTCAAGACTAGATATTGTAGCATTAGCCCTTTCAAGATCTCCAGAAAGTTTCAATATATTTCGATTCATCTCATCAAGTGACTTGGTAGCCTCTTCCAAGTCGGTTTCAAGTGATTTTCTAGCTTCCTTGTCCATCGCAATCTGCTTCTCCAAAGCCTGTAGTTCTTTGTGTAAAGAAGAAACAATCTTTTTCTCTTCTTTCAAATCATTGGCTGTGGCTTCTGCCTTTTTATAGGCATCTACCAATTCCCTCTGGAGGCTATCACAATTTTCTTTCGTAGAAGTCAGGTCATGAGAAAAAATCTGCAGCTCCTCCCTAGATTTCTTCAGAAGCTCCTTAGCAGTTGTGAGCTCACCGGCTAGAACTTCACCACTTTGTTTTGCCTCAACAAGACTACCCTGCAGTCTTAATTTAGCTTCATCAAACTCAGCCCTAACCCTTGAAACCTCAGACTCAAGCTCTTTACTATGATTTCTTGAGTGATTTAGTTGCTTGGACAGATCAGAAGCCTCACTTCTGGACTTCGCAAGAGTTTCCTCAGCAAGTAGGAGTTCTTCTTTCAGCTTCGTTACATTGTGCAATTCCACCTCCAGTGCTCTCTTCAGGTGTTCCCTTTCCTTGTTCAAATCAACAACAATTCCTTTATTTTCACTTACATCATTTAGAGCAAGCTCAAGTTTTTCCTTCAGCAGTTGAATTGCTTTTTCTCTTTCCCCCAAAAGCTTAATATCTGCCGCTGCCTTATTTACAGAAGACAGTTTCAGATCATTGTAATCCTCTTGAAGAGCACCAAATTCCTGCTTAGAATTATCTCTTTCAACCATTAAAGAGCTTAACCTTGAATTTAATTCATCCACTGCAGAATTTTTGGATTCAAGCTCACTTTGACTTCTTAGTAATTCATCTTTCAATCCTTCAATCTCTGAATGTGCTTTCCCAAGTTCTTCCATGGTTTGCTTGTAGGTAGTGTTCAAGTTCTTGAACTCTGATTCTTTTTGAACAAGGGAAGAGCTGAGCTTTTGAATATTACCTCCCTTATCATTAAGTTCTGAACTGAGCAAGTTAATTTTTTCTTGCAGGACATCAACTGAATCAAGCTTTTCCTTCAGTTCTTGTTCAAGAGATCTTTTCTCTTCCCCAGCCTTTGAGAGGTTTCTTTGAAGACTGTCTATTTGAACTTTAAGCTTCTCAATTAACCTCTTCTCATTTTTCAGTTCCTGTCCTAAGCCTGTAATTGTATTGTTAGATGAATTTAGTCGATCCATTAAAGACAGCTGTTCTCCCTTTGCCTCTTTGAGTTGCTTGGTTCGTTCTTCCTGTTCATTTAGCAGCTTTGATTCAAAGTCTTTCTCCAATGACAAAATTGCAGCTTCCTTTTCTTGCAATTTGATCTTTATCTACATGTTCCAATCAAAGCAAGATTTGTAAACTAGTCCAAAAAAGGGTATTTGGTAATGAAAGTCAAATAAAATAATTTAGAACTGCAAACATTACGGTAAGGTGAAAACACCAAAAGCATTCTTTGATCTCTGTTCTTTTGTTTTTTCCTTTGTATTTTGGAAAGAAAGACTACTTGATAGGAGGTAGGGGAGTAGCATGGGAAGGGGGTTTGATGAGTGGGAGAAATAATAATATTGTTGAAAAGCATCTGATTATCCAAAAAGAGGGAACTGACTTTTTCTTAGTTGTATTCTTTCCATAACTTCTTTATCTTCTGAATGCTCAAAGCCATTTATGAACAATGAGCCTTGTGTAACAAAAATTGACTTTAAAGGTAAGTGATGACTTACTAATTCTAGGGTTTCATCAGCTGCTTTCTTCTCCTTCCAAACCAAAGCATAGAACGCACCAAGCACACCAGCACCAAATACTCCAAGACCATTCAAGAGGGATAGAAAGGGATTAGATGGTGAATCTCCCTGTGCTTCCTGTCCATGCAAGCTACCCATTAAGAATTTTTGAAACTTAGTCACAAAATCAAGAAGTAAACATAATGAAAGCAAATAGACTGGATGGGATCTTAAAGTAAGAGACTCAGACCTCTGTCTTTTGGTTTTCTTCTGGTTTGTTTAGATCAATTTCTGCTATTTGGTTTTCCTCTGGTTTGTTTACCTCATTTTCTTCTGAAATAAGATGAATAAATAGAATAGAAAATGAAGAAGGATAAGCAATTATTAAACCAACCCTATAAAAAGGACCTAAGAAAAAGAACAGGGACAGGACCTTGGTAACAGATAAAATATATGTAAACTTAAACAAAATAGTAAGCAGATCTACTTTAAAAGAACAGGCATGAGCATAAGGAATTGTTTTGAATATGATGTGGAAGAGTGATTTTGTTTCGAATATGATGTGGAAGAGTGATAATTCTAGCCATTTACTTCAATAGTTACACATGCTTCACTTGAGATTAGACCTTGAGCCAACTAGTCCAGAAACTTTGACTTCATACCTGATTCATGCCAGGTACTTTATAGTAATACTAAAACCACTAAGCATTTTACTTAATTCTCGATCAGGCCATCTCTTACTACTTTGGTTCAATGCACTGTTGATCTATTACTAACCAAACAATCTTAACAAGGGTTGTTCCATTACCATTAGGAGGAACGTTTCCTTTTTTTTCATGGAAGGAGATGGGGCTAATTAAATATTTAACTCAATTATATCATAGTAATAAAAGTTAAAACAGAAATTTTAACATTAAAAGTGCAAAAAGGAAAGAAATCAAAATAAAGGTAATTAGTGCCAGTGCTTTATCGCTAGCAACTGCCATTGGCAGCTCTCTTGTTCCTTCTTCTTCTCTACTTTTACTCTTTCTCTGCCTCTCTCTCCCTGCAATTTCACAAGCCTTAGCAATCTCTCTCTTGTCATGGAAGATTGATATATCTAACCCTCCATGAAATCAGTAAAAGTGGTACGCACATCTAGCACAAGCATCACCTCTATACTTGGAACCTTAAGGAGGCTTACCAAGTATAGATTACCAAAACCAAAGTACCTCAACCAAGTGTATTTGTTCTTTTTCCCCCAGAACCCATTTATATAAATTTAAAAAATACCAAACAGCATTACAATGTTAACAAAAAAAAAAAAAAAAACTACCTAGAGAAGAGAGACAGGGAGAGAGAAGAATAATGTCGTCACAACACAAGAGAGCATGACCAACAGAAAAAGTGCTGTAGCCAAAGGGTATAGAGAGAGAGAGAGAGAGAGAGAAGAAAGCAAAGTTTGTTAACTTGATTTTATATATCAAGATAGCTTCTTGTTGTTTAATTTTTATAAAAATCTTTCTCAATGATGCCACAACATCAGATGTCAAGTGTCTAAATCATATTAAGCCACACAGCTAAACTATGTCCCATACATTGGTTCTAAAGGCAATTCCAACGCTTCCATTAGCAATTAGAATAATTGTTTAACTAACAGAAGTCCAATGGTGAGATAAAACCAATTTAGAGTATGATGATAAAGTTAAGCGGCTTCATTGCCATCAGGCCAGTTAACTGCCACGTTTGAACCTCATGTTAAAAGTACACAACAGCCATCGGCAAAATCTTATTAGTTATTACAATTTCTTTAAGAAGACAATCTTGTTTATGAAAAAAGTTCCAAAAGGAATATTAGTACATAAATTATAAAAGAACACCACTCCTTTGAGCAAAAAATTAAATGTCCATACTCTCAAATCTCAATGCATCCAATAGCTGTTGACAAGATGCAAGTAGAAGAAATGACTTTAAGGTTGATAATCAGGCAACTAACATTGATAATCTGACATGTATACCAAGTGAAAAACCATATAAAAAAAAAAGGTTGCTTTTGTTATATAAGGTTATGGACAGCATAGGAAAAGACAAATTTGATTAGTAAATTGTATCAATTATATTTATATATATATAAATATATATATATATATATATATACTTCTAAGACAAAATTAGTAGCAAATCCAATACTTTGATTAAAAAGATGAAACGTTGAAACAAAGAATGAAAAAAGAAAATTAAAAAAAGGGACTTACTTAAGGAGGAGCCTTCAAGAGCTTTGGCTCTGAGTTGCAAGAAAGGAAGAATGGAAATACCCACAAGAAGAACCGCCCTCCTCTTGCTGGAAACGTCGTCGTTTGGGTCTTCATGGGTCAGAGCAGCCATTGGAGGCCTGATGCTTATCCTTCTTCTCTTGGTTTCTGCATTTCTGATGTTAAAGAAAACGGATTGAGAAGAAGAAAACAGTACCTGAGAGTTGGGTAAGGGAGCTTGCAAATAGCAAGAGCACCCTAACAAGAAACCCATTTCTACTTTCTTTTCCTTTTTCTTTTTTTTTTTTATTTGATTTTTCTTGATTCAGAGATTAAGCGCACTAAGAACGAAAAGAAAGTTAGATCCTTTGCTCAGTCTTTCTGGTTTTAAATTGTCTTGGACGGTGGAAACTTGCGGAAAGACGGAATTCCCCTTCTCGGTAATGAAAATATAGTTTTTATTTTTTTTAATTAAAAAGAAATAGGAAAGTCATAAGTACGTGTGAGAATTAAAGATAATACATTAAGAATTAAACTGACATGGCTACATTACTAGTTATTCAACTAGATGATATAATCAACATCTCTTTAATTAATTAACTTAAAAATAAAAACATTAACTAAAAATCACATTAAATGATTAAAAAATTATAATTAGATTTGCTAAATATTAAAAAAAAACTTATTGAATCTATTTTTTGATTTAAAAAATTTATTAAATACATATTAAGTTTTTACATTTTACAAGTGAGATTAAAATAAAAATACATATCTTTTAAACTAAATTAAAAACTAGAAAAATTAATTAAAAATGATATATGTATCAATTTTTTAATTTTATTTATGAAATTAAAAAAATTAAACCAAAAATGTATCAAATAATTTTTAAAAAAATATATTAAACAACTATTGATTTTTAAATCAGTTAAGTACATACTTTTACTGTTTAAAAAAATATAGTCATTTTCAAATATATATTTAAGTGCTTTATTATATTTAGTAAAATACCAAACTATTAATGCTTAACTTTATTTGAACATCTCGAGTTTGAGTCTTAATAAAAATATAATAAATTTTATGTGAAAAAATTATTTTCATTGCATAATCCAATATTAGTGAAACAAAAAAATAAAAAAAATAAAAAAAAAGTTAAAAACGCATTATATTTATTGGAATATATATATTCTTAAGGGGCAAATGGGTAATTCCAACAAAGATATAGGTCCAATTACAAAAGGGTCCATTTTATCTTTTATACCGAATGGCAATCTCACCAATACAAAATTGCCAAGTAAGAAAAGTGAAATTTTTATCCTCAGCCTACGTAGCCTAGGTTGCCACGTCACTCAACTTTTCTGCTGTAAAATACCATCCTCCTAGCTTCCTTTTCATAATTTTCCGGGTACTAATTTCAACCAAAAATCACCGGTCAGCTCCACAAACCAAAATTACGTTTTAGGACTCTTAATTAATTTTAGTAGTTCAAGTTTAATTTTAGATAATTTTTAATATAAAAAGAATAAATTTTTAATTTTTAAACTATTTACTTGATAAAAAAATATAATACACTTAAATTTGTTTAAATCCGTAATATTTAAATATAAATTTCAATGATATATCGATTGATTCAAAAAATAATTAATTAATAATTAAAATTTAATTATTGAAATCTCGACTAAGTAGCAAAAACTTAGGATACATTTTAAAAATAAAACTTTAAAGTGTAGCAAATCTTTGTCATAATCTTCCAAAAAAAGAAAGAGTAGATATAGAGAAATGTCTAAATTCGTTTACTAAATCTTTTGAAAATTTTAAATTGGAGTACTTTTTTTTTAGTGCAAGGTCTCTATAAATCATATCCTTTTCATCCACATTTATCTAGACATACTTTATTTTTATCAATAATGAATAGATTGAAATGAACCCACATTTGCTTGTTGGTCTATCTATCAGCCCACACTGGCAGCAAAAATTAATGAGTGGGGGGATGTGCAAAGCTTCAATAACAAATATGAGCTCATTAGCCCACTGCTTCTTTTTTTTTTTTTTTTTTTAATTTTGAAAAGGATGGTTGATTATCAAGTGGGTGCTTCCTAAACAATTATTAACTTTCATGGTATTAAATCATGTAAAGTTTTGGTTTTAAATTTGATCTCTGGGAATCTCTTCCTTCTTCATCTATTTTGTATAAATAAAAAAAGTAAAATTTGAATTCCCTTTTTGAAAATATAAAAACTTGATTTTGGTTAATACCAAAATCCTTTGTTTCTCTATGTAAGTCACTGGGAAAAATCAATTTCTATGCAGATTTTTCAACACTAAACTTCAAGAAAGATGAACGGAAGAGGTCAGTGTATCTTTCATACAGCAGAATGGACAAAAAGCAAAGCTGATGCTGAGCATTGATACACACATTATTAGTTGTCGCAATGAGAAACATTTCAGTCTGACAATGTTCTTAGGCATTAGCCCCATTGACATTCATAAACTATAAATTATGGCAGACAAATAAGATTAATCTCCATTTTGTTGTCATATATTGCCAAAGAACATGAAAGACAGCTGCAGACTAAAAAGAATCATCTGAAAGAGAATGCATAGAACGGAGTAAATGTCGCATACATTCAAGATTCAACAATGAGTTCTTCAAGTTCAAGAGGCTTCTACAACAGGCTCACACACGAGCAGCAATAACAAAAGACACAGAAGAAAACTGATGAGATGGGGCTTCTGGCCACTACTAACTCATCTAATCAAAATTATAATGCAACAGTCTTTATGCTATATCCATTCCCCGGACTATAAATCAAACTCTATGCTGTGCCATCCATGACTCGGGATTTATGCTGCGATCATCCACGGCTGCAAACAGATTCACATAAACAGCTCTTTATGAAAAGATGATCCATGTATTAAATTTTGCAGCAATTTTATCAGTCTTGGCATGGAAGCCTGCAAAAAGGAATCATGGTTATAGCCCATTATATGTTAACGGGCATACCAATAAGGAAGAGATCTTCATCATCGCAATGCTCAGGAGAACCATTGGAGGAATTATTACAGGTTTTCTCCATTTCCTCCTCTGCAAAAATCTCCTCAGAGCGGCAATCAAAACTGCAAAATGCCTTTTCACCTCTGCAAGAATCAGAAGAAAAAACAGCCTCAGTCATTACAAACAGATGCAACTGAAGTAAAAGTCGCAAGGGGATGTGAACTGTATAAACCTGTACATGTAGATGTCTTCATCCTTCTCTATTTTTTTCTTGCAAGAGTAACAGAAGCTCAAAAACTCATCAGAGGGGTAAGGTGCTGAAGTCTCTGTGCTTTTATCCAGTTGAGGCACTTTGGTTCCTGGTTCTGCCTTTTTGTCAAAATTGGTCAACCCATTGTTGTGACATTCCAAAATACAGTCACAAAAAATGTGAGTTTTTTTGGGTTTTGGACCATGAGAAATTACACAAGTATAATCCTCAGAAAGCTCTATCTCGCGTGTGGAGAGAGATCCCATGCTATGGGCAAGGGGTATAGGAAGTGAACTTGGTTTACTTACCAAATAATTATCTACTTGCGAAGCTTTGCCAATTGGCAGAGGTGAACTATTAATGCTGATGGTTCCACTCTCTGAACAAAAACTTCTGGAACTCATATTGGAGTTTTGGGTAGAGGCAATGAAAGAGGGGGAAAGCCCGGAATCTGGTTTGGGTTCTAATGGCAGTTCCTCATTTCCAAAGACAAGACTAGAATCCCCTGACTTCATATTGGATTTTCTGGCTTGGAAAAGTTGTGAAATTATATAATTCCTAGGCAAAGAATTGGATTTCATAGAATTACTGATGAATTCATGGGAATACCTTGAGGAATTAGGAAATTTAGCCTTCACCTGTGGTCCAAATATAATATTCTTTCTCTTTGGAGAATCAAGGTCTTCACCATCTGGCTTAATTTCATCAGCAAGCAAATTCACAATGCCCAACCCTATCTTACTGCAATCCCACTTCTTTGGATAAACACTTTGGGGTGATGATCTAGGAGATCTAACACTAAATGGGTTGCTAAAATTTGCAAAAACTCTCAAATCAAGAGGAGATGTAGGGCTCCGTACCGAATCAGAATCCGAAGATCCCTTAGTGCTAAATCCAACAAGGAAACCAGGAATACTGAAAAGTGAGCTGCTGATATGCCTTAAACCCACTGTATCAGACTGGAAGCAGAACTCTGAATCAGGATCAGCCATCAGATTACCATCCATTGAACTTGCCTATGAAGTATGTTTCCTTACACTGCATTATCTATAAACCTCACTCTTCTAGCAAGAAAACCAGCAATGTACTTACTGCATTAGAATCAAGAATTCATCAATACAAAACAAATATGATTGATACCAAAACCAACAAATACAATGACCCAAGCCATAAAGACGCGAGAACCATGTATGGCAATACTTAACGGAAAAATAAAGAAAATTGATTGAGCTATCCCAAATGACAATATTCAACCATGATACAAGTGGAATACAGTTATATCCAGATAAAGGATAAAGAAAAATAAATGCCCAGAAAATCATATCATATTCAAGCACCAAAAAAAAAAAAAAAGCCCCAAAAGAACGAGCATTTTGGAAGCTAGGATGCAATAATAGGGATGCTACCATACAATTTCATTTAAAAATACAAAAGTTTGGCTGAATCCTTTAGTAAAAAATGCAAATCTACAAGATCATTGAATCATATCAACAATGCAAGATGAAAATAAAAAAAAAAATTGAAAATCTCAATAGAACTCTAAAAAACTCCTCATCAAAATCCATTTTTGAGCATAGATAAAGAAACTAAGGAAGGAAACAAATTTTCCCTGATCTGCATTTAAGATGATAAGGTATATCAAAATCAACAACAAGGGACGAACCATTTAAATAGCTTATGTGCAATAATGAACTATATAAACATAAAAGGCAAAAAAAAAAAAAGAAAAAAAAAGGCCGATCATAAATCAAAAAATTTTTTTGGTACAAAGGCAGCTCTAACAAGAAGCAAGTAGTAATAGAGCAAGCATAGATTTGATGATCAATATCGACCAAACCCCAGATTATCATTAATAAAAAATCTCAAAGATTCCTAAAAAGCAGAAACATTTGAGGGACTTTCAAATAGAGAAGTGAGAACATCACAAAGAAAAAACATACAATAATAATAAAAAAAACTAACGAAGATGAAGAAGAAACAAAAGCCTGATCAAAACAAGATGCGAAATTTACTTCAAATGCATCAAAAAGGTACTCAAAATAATGGTTAAGCATCAATATTAAACAAAAAAAAAAAAGACCCTTGCATGCATCAAAACAAACAAGGACAACATTAAAAGTCAAACTTCAAACATTAAAGAAAAAAAAATCCAAACTGGTTTCAAAAAAAGGTCCAAATTTTTTGACATCCCAGACACTAAAAACTGTAGATTGATCAAAAATAAAAATAAAAGAGCTAAAACAATTACAAAAATGGCAAAAAAAAAAAAAAGACCCACCTGGTTTTCTTCTGTTAAAACTTGAAAGGTGTGAGAGAAAAAAAGAAAAACCCAAAATGCAGAAGAGATAGAAACACTACTTTGGCTTAGCAAAAACATAATAAACTCACTCCTCTATCTCTGCATATAATTTTTATTTTCTGCCATTTTTTGGGTTTGATTTTTTATTTAAATATTTTTGCTTCTTCTGCAATGCATCAAAATCAGAGAAACAGTAAGCCACTGAGGCTTCTGATATACTCCTCACTTCTTCTCTCTCTCTCTCTCTCTCTCTCTCTCTCGTGATTAAGAAAGAAATACGTATTTTAGACGGTATAATGTTGTTTGTAGAAAACAGTGCATATTCGTGGTTTTGGAGTTGAAGACAAAAAGAAACAGAGTTTCTTTTGTGTGACGTTGTCACACTTGCTGCAGACCGCAATTCTTGTCCACTTGATTTGTCCCACGTTTTTGCTTCCTCCTTGATCATCAATTTTTTATTTTCATTTCTCTTCTTTTTATTTTTGGGATTTAATTATCAGTTTTTCTTTTTTGAGATTTTTTATAAATATATCTTAAAATAACCAATAAAGGTTAGGAGTTTTTTTTTTTTAATTCTTAATTTACTTAAGCTTAAGAGTGTGAAAATTTAAAATTCAAATCTCTTTTTAATTCTATTTGGATAAAAAATAAAATAAAGTATTGACGTGGCCTTATATTTTTTATGGCCAAACTGCCCTTTTTGAGGTGAATTAAAATTGGCTCTATTATTAATTAAAAATTTGTATTACTACATAAATAAATGCTAACTTTTTTAAGCTACTTAAATTTGATGTCTTATTTAATATTAAAAAATATAAAATGTAAAATATAAAATTAAAAAAACACTGATATTATATAAAATTAAAACAAATCATATAGCTCTTGAAGCAATTTTCTACTACATCCATTGTTAAATGAGTTATATTTGTTTCCTAAAAAAAAGTTATATTACTATTATGTTTAAAAATTTTAATTCGGGTAACAATTTAAGTATTTAATCATATATAATAAATATTTTTCATAAATAAGTGTAATTTTAATACATCTTATTTTTGTGTGTAGTTGAATTATTGTTTTTAAAAAATAAAAATATACTTTTTATAGTAAAACGATGAAATCATACATTTGAGATTATCAACGAAAATTAAAATTTTTTATAATATAATTAAGGACATTCTCACATTTTTTTCGAATTTAATCAAAATTTTGAATATTTTAAAAAATGTATTTTTTTTAGTATTTTTTTTGACTTTTTTATTTTTTTTTAATGAATATTGATTAAAAGAAGTTCTTTTTAAATGTAAAGCTTTTTCTTTGTGAGCAAGTGGGGTAAAGTAGTAAATTTGCCTTGCCACATCATTTCTGGTGGGACCGAAACAATAATTTAGAGGGCGTCAAATCTGGCCATCGAACTCTATGATTTAGTAGGTTGAAAAAAAGTGGACCCCACTTGAAAAGAGCTCGACCCGAGTAATGATTCCTCGCACACAGCCCTATTTATCTTCCTTTGTCGTTTAGCTTGACTCAGCCTTTTCTTTAAAAAAAAGGAAAATAAAATATATTTCACAAAAATAATTAATTACAATAAATAATAATAAAAGACATACAAAGCGCTCCACACGTGTTCACTTCCGCCGTGCAAACCTCGTGCAATCCAACGGCTGAAAAATTAAGATTCACTGAGCCATGTCAAATGATCTAACGGTTCATAAATGACTTAGTTAACTTGCTCTTGGTTGTGAGGTGTACTACACGTGTTGTGCATGTATTGAAGTGCCAGAAGTCTTTTGTTTGTTTGTGGCGCACGAGAACGTAAGCACATCGGGACACGCGGATTTGCATCATTGGTCTTCCCATTTTTAGTACTAGGTATACTATTTTCTTAACTTTTCTTTTCTTTTATTTACTATTATTAAAATACTATTTTTAACCGAAAAGAGGGACATTTTGTTTTCTTTCAACGGGAAAAAAATAATTTTTTATAATCAGCATGACGTTAGAATTTTTTAAATTAAAAATATTATATTAAATATTTTATTATAATTTAAAAATTATTTATGATATTAATTTTTAATAAATTAATATTTTAGATACAGTTCGAATTAGATCAACCCACAATTATATCTGGCAATTGGACCCCTAAACAGATTTAATCGATGCTAAATTAAAAAATTACAAATAAATTTAAATGTATGTAACATATTCAAGTAATTATAAATAATAAAATTATTTAATTAATTGATATGTTCAATTTAATGGAGAGTGCATATAAATCCATTTTTTACATAATAATTATTCCTTTCTCAATCTTTTTTTTTTTTTTTTATAAATTATTCCAACTTGAAATTTTATTGAATTTATTACATCGATTCACTTGACAAAATAAATAAATATCATAATCAACCCCAAGCCCACATAACCATAAAGGCCCATTTAACAATCACTTGACCCAATGGGCTCCTAAATATCAAGACCTTCTGTGCAATAATATTACGCAGCGTACAATAGCAGCAATCGTCTTTTTATCCCCCAAATTTATTCTTCCAAGTTTTTACCCTCTCCACAATCACATCCCTTCCCCTGTTTAATTTTCTTCTAAACAAACAAAAAGGAATTTTCCTTAAATTTTGGAGTTAGAGGCTTCTTATAGCTTCAATTAGGTGCTTGATGTTGAAGAGAAATTTGAGAATTTTGAGCACTTTTCTTGTAAGTTTCCATGGGTTTTGTTGTTGTTGTTGTTTTTTTTTCTATTCCATGATAATTAGGTTTTTGCTCATGAAATGTCTTTGCCACTTAATAAACTAATAGATTTTGGTAATAATTTAACCCAATTATTGCAATCTTATAATAATTAACTGATAAAAAATTGCATATTATCAACGAAGAAGAAAAGAAAATTAAAGCATTATGTGATATTTTTTGCTGACTAAAGGACTTTTTGATATTTGTTGATAATGGTGGAGTATTTATGGGAGTTATTGGGATTGTTTTCGGAAAAAGAATAATGATTGTTATATTGTGTAAGTTTGATTGGATAGGGAAGAGCAAATTGGGGATTGAAGCTACCATCTTTTTGTATTTTGTAATTTGAAATTCTGTTTTTAGATAGGCTTGGATTTTTAGGGATACTTTTGGGTGATTTTATAGTTGTTGAACTGAGTTTTTGGTTTTAATGGATGTCATTGAGGATGATGCTAGATGTCCTTCAAGTTCTTTGAATCGCCAAAAGCTTCCTGCTAGAAATGTTCGATATTCTAGACCGATTGGGAATCAATGTGTTGATGATGATGAAGATGAGGAGTGGGAGACGAAGAGGAAAATCATAACCAAAAAAATGGTGTTCGGTATGTAGGAAAAGGTATGGATGACGATGGTGATGGCGATGAAGAGTTGGACGATGATGAAGATGATTACAATGAAGGTGGTGATGAGCAGAAAGGTTATAATCGAAAAAAATGATGATTGACTTGGATAGGCACCCAAAAAGAGGAAATTGAAGAGTTTGATGTCAAGTTATGAATTTGCTCCTTGTGTACCAGCAGCAGGCAACTCCATCAGTGCCAAAGCCTTCGTATGGTGGGAGGAATTCTCTTACAGTTTGGACTGAGAGATTTGTTTTGCTAGATGCCTCGGGTGACAATTTTTTGCAATGTGGGAGGAAGTCTTCAGTTTGAGGAATGGCAAGAAGTAGCAGAGAAGGTTTCAGAGGTTTCAAAGATGGAAAGGAGTGACACCCAGTGTCGTAATCAATTGGATACGTTGAAGAAGAAATACAAGGAGTAGAAGGCTATGGTGGCAGAGACTGCTGGTACCACCAGCAAATGGGTTTTTTTCAAGAAGATGGACATGTTAATGTCAACTCCACGGCAGGGTGGGCTTTCCTGTGGTTTGGACTCAGGTGGGCATGTTTATTTGAACCATGCAAACGGTTTGGATGAAATGAAGGGCAGTCCAGCAAATTCAGAATCTGAGGATGTCTCAGATGGACTGCCACCAAAAAAGAGAAAATTGAGGAGGCAATGTAATGAGGGTTCTTCATTCAGATTGCTCGCAGATTCTATTCAGAAATTTAGTAATATATATATATATATATATATATATATATATGAAAAGATTGAGAATGGTTAAAGGCAGCAGATATTGGAATTATAGAAGATGAGAATGGATTTTCAAAGGGAGTTGGAAATGCAGAAGAGGCAGATCATGGAGAGAGGGCAGGCTGATATTGCAAAAATACAGCAGGGTGAATGATGATGAAGGGAATGCCCGTGGGTAATGCATGCAAAAGCCATTTGGTTGATTACATTTTGACTGCTAAATGTTGTTTTTGCCAATTGACATTGTAAGCAACAATAATAACGCTAGACATGTTGTATCAGTGAAGTAGAAAATTTTACTGAATTTAGAGATCATTACTCTCATTATCACTAGTACTGCTTTAATGTCATAGTTCACCTCTCAACAATTGCTGAAAGAAAATATCAAGAACACGGTAGAAAGGTTAAAAAAAGGGAAATGGAACTTTGTAAATACAAGTTGTAAGAAAAGTAAATAACTTTTTCAAAGGGTAACGGTACTATGAAGAAAAAGTCAATCTCGCCCTTTAATCTGGCTCCCAAGTGGACCCTATAAACAACAAAAATTACTTGCACAAATGAAGCTGCCTATTGTCTTAAGCCTCAACATGTTCTTGAACAAGTGCATAAATTATAAATTGTTATTAAAATAATATTTATTATTGTTAAACTAACTTCTATCCCACTAATATACACGTCGGTATTTCCTTTTTCTCCAGTACTTAAAGAATATAATTCACTTCAATGAGCCTACTCATAACCTCAAAGAATATCACTTTTAACCACCATAAGAAAGTGAAAATCAGGTCTGAGGGTAGCTCTGTCCCAGAATTATTACCATACTTTTGCACACTTTCTATAAAATCCAACAAACCATTATTCTCTCTCTTTACTCTCTCTATATATTAGGAACCGGCTGTTACAGGCTGCCAGCTTTAGTCACTATTCATCCCATCTGCTTCAAGGTCGTTTACCTAAAGTAATTTTTTTTTTTTTGACAAAAATTTGAGTAAATGGACCGTATTGCTGAAAAACTTACTTCAAAAAGCATCCGGATTTGCCAACAAACAAAGTTTATAAATTTTTAATACAATTAGTTGATAACAACCCTTACTTACCTAGCCTTTACTTGTATCATCATTATGTTCATGGCGTTGTAGTTGCAAAGCCAGTGATAGCAATTGTATCAAGCAGACTTCACCGAATTCATATCCCACAAAACTGATTAAACGTGCAAGATTCAAGAATTGGAACGTTATGACACATCAAATAGCATAAAGGAAGAGAATAGTAAGAGTTGGTGTCCTCAAAATTCATAGATCCACTCAGTTTAGAATATAAAGAAATAATCAAACAAAATATGCATGCTCGGACTCCTCAATTTTCTCTAATTAATTGCTAAATGACAATGTGCAGCACCAAATAATTTCTAAATTTCTCCTTTGATCTTCTTTACTCCTATTTTTAAAGTTTTATCATTTGTCTAGTGCATAGCTTTTTAACACATGTAAATATGTTTCTATAGTCAAAACAGTTTTGTCTCAAAAAGGAATGACAGATCATTCAGAAGAACAAGAGCTACCCTCTCAGGCTCATCAAGCTTTGCGACACACGCACCTTTCTTTCAACCTCCCCTTCTTTGAAGGGCTAATTTTCAACTTCTAGAAGCTTAGCAGTAAACTCCTTGCCTGGAGCACTAAAAAAAAAACATAACATTTGTCACTTAGCTGGAGGCTTGAAGCAATAATTAGTTTAAAGAATATAATAGATAAAAGTAATAGTTGGTGTTTCCGCAAATTAGCCGACAGCATTTTTCCAATCTTTAGTTTCTTCCATAGCCTTCTTTTGCAAAGCCATTTCAAACTCCACCGCTTATTGCATATCTGAAGGTAACTCTGCTACTGGATGTTTGTTTTCCTCACTTTCTTGGGACCTCAACCTTTAAAAAAAACAGAAGAAAATATAAAAGCCACACAGGAAAACAAAAGAAAAAGGCTCCAAAAAGTTTCCCATAAGAATTACCACACTAAAACTTGGCCACAGCCAGTACATGAACTTTTGTCGGTAACAAATGGATGACTGGTGTCAACAGTTAGCGCATGTTACCAAGGGGATGGCAAAGTGTCACTGTCAAGTAGTTGATCTTGAGGAACCCATAAAAGTGAAACAGTGTCATTCATTTCCTTCAGTCTGGAAAAGTCAATCCTCGTCAGGCATATCTTCAGTGAATAATCTGTTCTTAGACCAGCCATTAAATGCAAATGTCAGACTAAATGGTTAGCTTGTGATGATGGACATTTGAGATATTTTGGCGAAAGTGTTACAGACTCAAATGTTTTCCTTGATTTGAGAATTAAAGTTACAGTTTGAAAAGTTTGCCCAATTGATTTGATTATCTTTATGGATTAATGATTCTACATCCCTACTTAACCCCCTGTCGGATCTAGTGACATTGCCTAGTAGAACTCTAGCAAATTCCCATAATTGCAGCTTGACAATTGTATAGTTAATCGAGTTAGTTTAGAAGAAAATGATCCAGCTATAGCAGCTACCCAAGGGTGGAATCATCTTCAAATATGTTAGTCACTGTCATGATAAGCCCAGTTAACAGCAAATTGATTGTCTGCACCAGATAAGCAGTCCATAAAATATGGGTAATAAAAACATTATGCACCAAGGCTTCAGATAAAATCCTATAATTTAGCATTTCTTCAAAAAAGTCCAATGAACAGTTTAAGCTATGTTAGTGACAATAAAAAAATAGTTGAAAAAAGGTTAGAGAGAAACATGAAAGACGTCTTTATCATACCTAAAGATCAAGAAACCATCATAAAGCAGTAGGGTTTCGATCTTCATCAATCTTCCCAACAGCCTCAAGTATTGATGAGTAAGTGATGAGATCATATTCAAAACCTCTTGCTTTCATCTCTTTCATTAACTTTGCAGCCTCTTCAAAACTACCAGCTCGGCTGAGACAGCCAAGAACAGTATTGTAAGATACTGCATCAGCTTTAATCTTTGAATTCTTCATCTTTGTAAGCATCTCCATTGCCCGATATGGGCCACCTGTCCTAGCTAATCCATTTAGAATGATATTATGAGAATTCAAGTCCGGAGCGCAACCATTTTCTTCCATGGTTCTCAGTAAGGAATGAGCTTCATCTATCATGCCTGCCCTTACCATCCCTGACATGAGTGCATTGTAAGTATAGACATCAGGATTGCATCCCAATTTCTTCATCTCATTGAATAGATCTACAGCCTTACTCAGATGGCCGCTCTTTCCAAAAAGTTTTATCATCACAGCATATACCCTAGCACTTGAACGTCCACAATTCTCTTTCAATTCCTGAAATAACTCACTTGCGGCTTCATATCTTTTTGTCTTTCCAAGACTGTTGATCAGGCTACAATATGCAGCCGGACAAGGAGGAAAACCCTTTTCATCCATCTCTTCCAGGAGTAACAAAGCTTTCTCAACTCTGTTTGTCTTGCAGAAGCCATCAATAAGAATTGAATAAGTAAATGAGCTGGGAACAATACCATCTGCCTTCATCTTCTCAAACCACAAAGATGCCTCAGAAATTGGGGCTTTGGAGTCAACTAAAGCTTTAATTATAGTGTTATATGTTACAACATTTGGTACACATTGCCAAGACTTCATTTCATTGAAAAGCTTAAGAGCATCTTCCAATCGACCCACTTTGCCCAAAATGTTAATCATATTGTTAATAAGCACAACATCAGGCTTACTACCTTCTCTTAACATATCCATGAATATTCCATGGGCATCTTCTACCCTCCCAGCTTTCCCAAGACCCTTTATCAACTCGGTGTAAGTAAACACAGTTGGGCTACAGCCCTTTCCTTTCATCTCCTGGACTAGACCTAAAGCTTTCCCCGTCATACCTAACTTAAAATAGATTTCGATTAAGGTTGTATAAATCTTTGATGTAGGCTGCAACCCATTCTCCTTCATCTCCTCAAACAACCTAATGGCAGAATCATGACGACCCAACTTACCATAAGTGGATATAAGTGCACTGTATGTCACAGTGTCAGGTAAACAGTCACCCTCATTACACATCTCATTATAGAGCTCATGAACTCTTTCATGGTGCCCTTCTTGCATCAGCATCAAGATTATGGTGTTGTAAGTGCTTGCTGTTGGCTTGCACTTGCGACTTTTAATCTGATAAAAGATGGAGAGAGCCTTATTCACCATCTTAGCCTTTCCCAATATTCTCACAATTTCAGACAATTCAGCTGGACCAATAACACACGTACTCCGAACCATTTCTTGGATAGTCTTCCACATTTCGCCAACAAGTCCTGCTTCATCCAAACAGTGAATTAAAGTCATGTAGGTGGTAGAGTCATGATCAAAGTTTCTTCTTTTCCCTGCCCACTTGAAGAACTGGATTTTAACATTGATCTCTACATCTATCGTCAAAACCTCACGAACCAACCGTTTGTCCACCTTCATCTTTAGCACTTCCAATGCCTTCTCTGCATCAGGCCCCCACTTGAATATCTTCAAAATTCTTATAAACCTCTCATCCAATGTCCGTACAGACGGATTCTTCCTCGGTACCTTCCTGCTAAAACCCAAGTCTCGCACTTCATTCTCTGGACTAGGCAACTTGAACATTTGCGCTATCTCATTCTCTACAAAGTTAAACCACACAAAAGCAATTAACAAATTTACTTGATTGGAGAAATTTATTTCACCCATTTCATTGTATAAAACCATCTAACTTCATACCTATCAAAGCAAACAGCAAAATGCCAATTCAACACACAAGAATGGATTACTCAGCTGAAAAGCTCACCTGTTTGCTTGATTCTCTGGCAGAGGTGAGGCAAAGTCGATATGGATCTCCTCAAAGCAGATGAGGGCATGATAATTTTTATTAATTGCAGCCAACTTTGCATATCAGATCGCAGCAGGTCAATTTAACTAAAGCAGGAAGGACAAAATGCCTTTAGCATATAAATATTAATGCGTGTAATAAGAAACAAAGTGAAATTCATAATCACAATTCGACAAACTAACAACCTTAACATATTGAATCAACATTTTTTTTCAATTTTACATACCAAAAACACAGAAAATAACAAAAAAAAAAAGGGGAAAAATAGGAAATCGAGCTACCAACATAAAATGGCCACGGAAAAATAAAAAAATCATGAATGCCAACTTTCCAAATAATTCAACCTCAGTTATATGCTAAAGATTAAGGAAAATGATGTAAGAGAGAGAAATCGCTAAACCCATTTCATTTGTATTCCCCCAAAATTGATGCGATTATAATTTGGATTTTTTTAAGAAAAAAAAAAAAGAAAAGCTTGAAGAAAGACCTTAAGGAGACGAAAAAAGACGGTGGAAGGGAGAAAGCAAGGAGAGAAAAAGCATGCCGGTGAAATTCAAGAGAAACGAAGGAGACGAGAGTCTTCAGTCTTCACTTGAAAAAGGGCTAAAAAGGTGGGACGAAAATCCAAAAATTGGAAAATCTGGACTTGGAGTGGGCTTGGGCTATATGTTGTAGGTGTGGGTCTAGCGTAATCATAACTAGTTTTTGGAATCGGTAAAATCATCCACCTCTCGTATGTATTGGCTGTTGACGAATGGGGTGATGCGGGATTTAAGCAGTGGTAATTTTCCAAATTCACGTCCTAACTTGTGATATTAAAGCATTTTTCACACCAAATTCACAAGTCACAATATTCTTCTACATCTTCACATTTAACTGTATTGGTTCTGTTTATTTTGATTACACGTAGCTCCGCCAAATCCAACTCCCATACACCAGAGAAACCATTGATTTAAACAGCGCAGTAGAAACTACGGATACTTCGAGTATCGCGGGTTGCAACAAGGAAAAGATCTTTTTATCCAACGACATGTTATATTATTAAGGGGTACAAATAAGAAACAAGAAAAGCAACGGAAAGAGCAACAACTTTATACCAAAGAAAACATTTCAGACGTTTTGAGAGTAGAAACTCGTCACACAAAGGTTGAGGCAGACAAAACCAACACTCCAACAGACATCCAGAAATAGTGTGAAACTTTAATTTAAACAAAATCCAAGTTTTGAGGACATCAACCAACGATAACCAGAAACGAAGTGATTAACTAATCCCAACAAATCCTTTTTAAATTTCAGGCTCCCGCTAACAGAAAAATGTTAGCAACGAAACCCCAATAACAAATGTTTTTCTCGTAGAATTTAGAAAACCCTCCTTGAAAAACCCGGATTCACTCTTAACAAATCAAATCTCGGCAGACATTGCAAAGAGACGGCTTTACAAGGTGAAAACACTGACCCAAACAACACAGCCTCTCTTATAAACCCTACCCAAGAGTTGGTCACAGGCTCTTTTGAAAAATAGTACTTATACATAAGAACCAAATTTTGGCCGCATAAATCATCACAATACCAGCAGGCTAATAATAATTTATGCAGTGCTTGAAGTAGTCTCCGATTTGTCAGTTTCCATTGGTTCTGCAGAAGCTGGAGGTGCCTCACCACTGGCTGCCGGTGTATTTTCACAGGGATCAGCATTGCGGTTAGGGCTTGCACTCGGGTTAACATTAGCATCTGCACCCTGTGGCTCAGTCTCATTTCCCTGAGGAGGTGGGGTTGCAGGTGATTCAGTTGTGGCTGGTTTGGCTGGTTTAGGTTTCGTCATTATTGGCCTGCAAAACCTGTTTAAGGCGAAATTTGAATCTCAGCATTAAGTATCAGAAATTCATATATAGATATCAACATCTATATACATATATAAAATAGGTAAGGGAAAAAAAAATAAGAACACTACTTTGTGCAGGGTACAGAAATCTATGAATAAAACAAGAATCTACATACCGTATACAAAACAAAACCTTATGCAGGTGAAATAGTGGTACCTGTCTAGCGCTTCAGCCTTCTTTCTCACATCAGCTGACAGGAGAACTGGAGTGGCATACTTGGGAAGTTGACCCTGCTGCTGTTTTTTCTCTCTCAGCCAGGCCTCAGCTTCCACGCATTCATTTAAGACCTACAATGCACCAAAAAGATTAGATCTCCAATATTAAGAGAGAGAGAGAGAGAGAGAGAGAGAGAGAGAGAGAGAGAGAGAGAGAGAGAACCATTACCTTTTGCTTTTCAGCAAGTTCAATGTGATCAAATTTGGGATCATTTGACATGGCTGCCTCCCTGTAACTATTAATACAGTAAGCAAGCTGATCAATGACAGTTCCCCTTTCAGTATACTCTTTGTAGCGCTCTTCAATAGGATCCCCTTGCTGCAAAAATTAACACATCTGTCAGATAAGCAATTTATACAGTCAACCTTAGAAAACACAAGAAGAACAAGTGTCACCTTCTTAAGCTCTTCAAGCTTGGCAACATAGACACCCTTTGTTTCATCCTCCCCATCCTCATATAGCCAATCCTCTGTTTCCTGAAGTTTAGCAGAAAAAACTTCCTTCTCCGGATCAGTGACAAAATCCTGGTATTTGTCACTAAGCTGAAGACACAATGTATAATTAGTTTTAAGATCATAACAGCCAAGAAACAGATCTAGCAAATTAGTAAGAAACATTTTACCTTATTCCTCATGTCATAGACATAGGCCTCAACAGCATTCTTTTTATCCTTTGTTTCTTCCATAACCCTATCTTGCAAAGCCATTTCGAACTCCTTCTCTACTGCTTTTTGAACATCAACAGGTAACATTGCACCATAAACCAATTCTGCTACTGGGACGTTTGTTTTCTTCACTTTCTTCTTGGGAGCCTCAACCTATATGACAGGCAGAACCAAAAATGTAAACAACTAAACTAAAAGACTCCAAAAATCTTCCATATAAGAAACAACCATACTTAAAACTAGGAATCCAGGAGTAGGCCTGCCTTAAAGGCTACAACACCAATTCTGACAACGCATGTATAAAGTGCACAGAAGAATCACTTACTTTAGCATCAGTCTCCATTTGCACAGGCTTGTCACCTGACTCAGTAACACCATTTTCAACCCCTGCCAAGTCAGCTGTACCCTTGGCATCTTGCATGTTAACATCTGTCTCATTGGCAATGGGGGCAGCAGTATCACTAGGTGCTTCATCAGTCTCCATCTTAATATCTTCTTTTGCTGGTTCTTTTGAAACTGGAACTTCAACTTCTTCCTCTTCCAAGAGCTAAAAAAAATGATAGTATTAAGGAAAGAGAACAAAAGATTCACCTTTCGGCTATAATTAAAATTTAAAAAGCCAATTCACAAATACTTACTGTTGCCGACTCAAGGGATAATATCCCATGCAAATTCAAACGAACTTTGACCTTCAATTTTGATTGTTCACTTCTTATTGTTGGAAAAGGACCAATCTGCCATTTAACAAACGGCACAAATTATTTCACAAATCAGAAGGTTGAGCAAGAAATTTTTGTACCGATGAGTGTAACTCTTATGCCGAAGTAGAAAATCTTAAAAAAAAAAAAAAGATAATTTGAGTTTGATTAAGGTTTGTGGATTAATTACCGTGTATGTACTGATCTTTGCAGGGACCTGCAAATCACTTACATCAGAATATTGAACATCAACACTGAAAGTACTTGTCTTGTGGAATGTTACAGCCTTAACACTGGGTATCGGATTTCCCTTTGGAAAAACCAGTTGTTGTTGTTCCACTCCTCCATCTGGAGCAGACCCTTTCCATGATAGCAAAATTGGGGAAGGGAAGCTCTCATTGACCTTCAAGTCATACGAATTAAGTAGTGAGCTGTTTTCAAAATACAGCAAGAAAAAAAGGAATACGAAAAAATAATTACAATAGGACAGGCAGAGAGAGTAAGGTATGGAAGAAGTCCAAGGCATAAATCTTGCATAATCCCCCATCTTCAAGACAATGAAGAGAAGTAAAAGCTAGAAATCATACTGCATAACAAACAACTGCCTGCCTATGTAATTAACGATAAATCCACAGCTGAGACACTCAGCGGAAGCATCAAAATTATGATGATAATTTGGTTGAAGATTACCTGAAACTCTCGAACTTTGAATGTGGGACTGAGAATTGCACATTGTAAAGCACAACCCCTTGCAACACATTCACTAGCATTCATTGTGCGTCTAGGCTCTTTACCAAAGAACTCTGTGAGGATTTTCAAAATAGCAGGAACACGAGAGGCTGAGCCAACAACCTCAACCATGTGAACATCCTCAACTGCAAGCCCAGCATCAGCAAGAGCCTTCTCTAACGGCCTCTTCACACGTTGCAAAATTGGAGCACTGATCTGCTCAAACACCTCTCTCTTAATGAAACCCCTAACATCCTTCTCATCCATTAAGCACTCAATAAACAGAGGTGCCTCAGGATTGGCACTAAGTACCTTCTTTAGCTTCTCACAAGCAGCCCGAAGCCTAACACAAGCCCTTGCATTCCGAAAGACATCAATCTTGTATTCTTCTTTAAATATTGCAGCAAAATGCTGAAATAGAACTTCATCAAAATCTCTCCCACCCAAAGAGCGGTCAAATGAATGAGCCAATATCTTAAGTTGCCCCTTCTTGAAGCCAGCAATACAAACTTGCATGCTAGCATGTCCAATATCAACAAAGGCAACATTTAATTGGTCATTTTCAGGTAAATCAGTCTTATAAATACCATAAGCCAAAGCCGTTGCTGTAGTTTCATGAATCAAGCGAAGAGGGTGCAAGCCTGCAATTGTGGCTGCATCTAAAACTGCCCTTCTTTCGAGATCAGTGAAATATACAGGAATTCCAATGCAGCAATCCGCCACTGCTGCATTCAGATTCTTCTCAGCTATGCTTTTCAAATTCGACAAAACCATTCCCAAGACTTGGGTTGGGGTAAAGGTTCTCATTTCACCTAAATAACGAGCATGAATCAAAGGATATCCATCAGGACCCTCAGTGACATTAAAGGGCAATGACTGGAGGTCCCTTTGCAACTCAGGATCCGAGAACTGACGGCCAATCAACCGCTTTATCTGAGAAATTGAGTTTTTAGGGTTCATAGTAGAAGATGCTGCCCCTGCAGTACCAATGAATCTCTGCTTCTCTCCAAAGCATACAATAGCCGGAGTTTCACGCTTTGACTCATCATTAAGCACAACATCAATCCCTCTCTGCCTCGCGACAGCAACAATGCAGCTCTCATTGCCAAAATCAAACCCGACAACACTCATCTTCAGCAAAAATTGCACCAATTTAATTAATAAAACAAAATTGATCTGCACCTTTCCAAACAAACAGCAATAAGATTACATATAATATTAGAGCACAAAAGGAAAATAAGTCAAAATCACGATTTTAGAAATCAAGACATGGCATTGCCAATCACATGTTTAATATGTAAATCATGGTGATATAAACATATTCTCATTTATGTGCACAACAAATTGCAGCTCAAGATTCTGTGGTAATTTCCATGGGCTTGAGCTCATAGGATCATTACATACACTAAAGTCCATAACAAGATTCAATTAACATTCCTTCCTTTTTTTCTCATTTAAAGATTCTAGTGGAGTGGATCATTTACATTAGAACACAAACCATATGACAACGTGATGGCCTGGGACATGTGCTTACCACGTGCACGCAGAGAAACAAATACATATGAAGTTGATCAAGCATTTAAGGGTTTTTTTAGTAACAAATAAAATCCTATAAAACTTTACATTCAGATTCCAACTCAAAACGGAAACTTCTTAAAATAAAATTAATCAGAAAAGACAATTCCTAGCAATGACAAATCGGTATCATATTCAAATCAACTTAAAATAACTAATTTTAAATAAATCTCCAGCGAAAGTAAAAAGTTGAATCCAGAGAACATACGCAAAAAAAACAATAAAACAAAAATAAACCTCAAAATCAACTAATTTTACATATAAAAGAATCGGAAAATAGAAATCAAATAAGAAAACTATTTCCACTTGAATCACTAGTAGCATCTAAATCTAAAAGCCAACAAAAGTCAATGCTAAAAGTATGGAGCGAAAAGATGGATCGACGCACCGAATCTAAAGCGAAAACTAAACAGATCTATAAATTCCAGACGAACAAAGGCAACAACAAGAAAAAACAATCAACGAAATTGCAAAGAGCGAAGGCTAGCGATCATACCTTTTAGGAAGAGAGGAAGATTGGGGGCGAAGAAGTTCAGGAAATTTCTTTTGAAAAACCTCTCTTTTTGCGTTTTTTTTTTTTTTTGGAGCGCGAGAGAGATAATACGAAAACAACTTTAAGAAGCGAAATAGAGTTTGGTGGCCTTTCAAAGGAGCGTTTGTGTGGAATTTTTTATTTGTTTTTAGATTTTTTTTTTATGTTGTTGTTTATTTCTTTTTTCTTTTTTTTTTTTAATATAAATTATAGTTTTGGGGGATCGGATGGTCCCGGAGATGTCTAGAGATACCGCGGCTTCTAGAAAGATCTATAGAAAGAAGAGTCTTTGGTCGGTTCATGGGTTGGGCTGATTTTGAGCTTTCATTCGGATTTCTAATTTCTTTTCAAAAATGAAATGGGACTTATGAGGGTTGGGCCAATTATGATTTACCATAATTGTTTTTCATTTTTTAATGATATATGACTTAAAAGAAAAAGCAAATTGTGGAGATATTTTAAAAAAATTTTCAGTACATTCTCATGAATAATTTAAAATTTTCACAATCATGATCAAGCAAAAGTAGAAGATTATCACATAGTCCATTTAGATATATATATATATATTTAAAAATTAATAGATTAATATATTTAAAATTTTGTATATTACCATTTTAAAGTAATTTATAAAAATGAAAAAATTTTATTGATAATTTATGAAAGAATAATATTCTTTTAAATTCAACTTTAAAAAATATGATCAATTTTTTCATTAGCTAGTAGTATATATATTATAAAGTCATGATGCTTGTAAATTTTGTTACTTAAAAATTCAATTTATAGTTTTGCTTGTGGAGAAAATATGATTCATAAATGAAATTATTTAAAAAAAAAAAAACTTAAACATATTTGACAATTCATGAATCATGTTACATTTTTTAGAAATATTTTTTAATTTTTTTAATTTCAAAATTTTTAATTTTAATATGCAATTAATGATATGATGTTCACTGTATTTTTTTTTATATATCAATATTTTATTGAGAATTCATGTCACATAAATAAATTGAATAATAATATTAATTCAAAATATTAAAATAAATGATAAAATTAAAATAAAAATACGTAATTATAAATTTTATTTTTTTAATTACTAAATTGGCAAAAAAATATAATACAAGTATCAATTTTATATTTTATCCTAAAAAAATTTCACAACGTTATGTTATAGCTTCAATTTCTTTTGAAACCCATGGTTTAAATTAATATCTTGCTCACCGGGAAACTCATTTAAGTCTAAATTAAATTCATGATTAAAAAATATAAAACTTTAATTACAAGTAACAATGAATCGACAGCGTCTACTCTTACCATATTCCTTTTGATACAAGCAGATTTCTTCATTTTCATTTTTTGGACTGTTAAACGACAGCGTCTCAGGAAATAAGCCCCTATGCTACTCGGAAACGCAATGGCGGGAAAAACCAACTCACATCTGTTTCCTAGGGTTTATATACACCTTTCCTGTTTCTCAATCCAAACAAGAGAACGAAGGTAAAACCCGATCATTTCCAGTCATCCACTTTCTCGGATTCCAAACAGAAAAGAAAAGACAATGCCAACATACAAGTTGCGGGGAATCGATGTTGATTTTCCGTTCGAAGCCTACGATTGCCAACTTGTTTACATGGAGAAAGTTATTGAAGCCCTCCAAAAGGTCTCTTTAAATTTTGTGTTATTATTATTACTTTTTTTCATTTTAGTGATACGGAATTTCATCTGTTAGTCTAAGTAATGGAGTTGAATCTACAGAACACTGCTTACGTGTCTCATTTTCTTCTTTTTTTTTTTTTTTTTTTGAAAAAGACATAAAAATCATATTTTAGTTTATTGAAATTAATTAACTGCTTAGGTTCTTTTTTGGAAATGTGTTAACAGAGAAGAAAAGAAAATTTTGATATTGTTTTAAAATATGGGTATGCAAATGAAGGGCATTTTGGTCGTTATTGCTTTTATTTTGGGGCATAATTGAGTTGGATGTTGATGTCGGGTGATCACAAATAGTTTCTCTGAGTTCTATTTTTCTGATACTCTGGATTGGTGGTATGAATTTTGTTAATTTAAAGTGTATTCATTTTGTTGTTTTATGTGGCAGAGGTGTAATGCACTTTTGGAGAGTCCTACTGGCACTGGGAAAACTTTATGTCTTCTCTGTGCCGCATTGGCCTGGAGGAAAAGTTTGGGTGGTTTTTTAACTGGGAGTAGTCAAAAAAAGAGTCAATCTGATGTGGGATCATCGCAATCTCAGGCTGGCAACCTTCCAACCATTGTATATACCTCACGTACTCACAGCCAACTGCGGCAAGTTGTTCAAGAGTTGAGAAGAAGCAACTACAGGTCAGAGTTGATTGTTTCACTACAGGATAATAAATGATTTAGTTTTCTTTACTGCTGGCTTATCATTCCAGTTGTGTTATGCATGTTTTGCTGTAGTGGGGGGTGATTAATATGTTTTATGAGAAATTTAACATCATCACTAGTTAACTACATTATCTTAGTTTTATTTGATCTTGCTCAGTCTTTGTCATTACCCATGTTGGAGTTGCATTCATATCTGACACCTCAAAGTTGGCATAAATATGGGGGGTGTGATTATCAAAATTTAAGGACAAATTGAAAGTGCATTTGTTGTCACATACTCATGTATGACATCCGCGCATTAGTCAAGCAAGATAAATTTTGTTTTTTTCTTCAATAGTAGATGCATTTGATTGTGAAGAAGAAGAATACTTTTTCTTTAGCGTAGGTTGTGAATATGGTTGACTAAAGTCTGTTGGCCGCCTTATGAAACATGTCTGATTTTGGCAAAAAATTCCATTCTCCTTGAAAACTTTTGTCTAATTCTACAAGCCAGAGCCTAGGAAGAATCCTTATGATCAGATAACTACTGGCCCTTTTTAAAAAAAAAAAAATAGTTTATGAATGCTGGATTTTTATCTTATATCTGTTTTGATAATAAAAGAAGTGTAACCTTGAGATGATATAAGATGCTTTGGAGCTGAGCAATAATGAAACTCTATTAAGCCATATGTTTGCAAGCTTATTCAAGTTGGGGATAATTTTCCTGATACTTAGCTTGTTTAATAAATGAGTTTTCCATTGCAGCTTGAGCTTTGTTTAATTATTAAGGCAAGTTGTAGCTGTTTGTGAATTATTAGATTAATTTGCAGCCTGATTTTTGTTGGTTTTTGCTGTGGAGTATCTAAAATCCTGCTGTATTTCTTGGAAATCTTTTCACTCTATGTTTCAACTTCAATCATTGTTAAATTTATCTGCATTTTACTGTTGCCTAACCAGCAAGTTGTTTTGTTTTATGATCAGTATTTATATGAAAGATTGCTTGTCTAGAAACACTAAGTCTTAAAGAAAAAAATCTTGAAGGTATAACACCATTTGGATTTTCATTTCTTTGAATGCAGCCTAAAATTTGCTTTCCTTTTATTAGAAAAAAAAAGATAATGGTGAAGATACTGCAGATTTCTGACCATTTGCTGTGATATATCATTTGTGAGGGAACTTTTGAGTCTTGTTGTCAATCATCATTGTTACAATATGTTCTTAAGCTTGAGAATTAAAAGATTATCCAATAAAGAATCTTCAGAGGTAGCAGTAGACATTTGTCTTGTTGATATTTTATATTTTGGCTTTTGAACTTAGGATTTTGACTTTCTGAATACTAGAGGATAATACAGGCCCAAGATGGTAGTTTTGGGATCTCGGGAGCAATTGTGCATACATGACGAAGTAAGTTTACTTCGAGGAAAAGCTCAGACAAATGCTTGCCGTTTCCTTTGCAAAAAGCATCAGAAGCATTATTGCACTCATTTTTCTCGTGTTGCTGGTAATTGTACTATACTTTTTAGCATCGATGTCCTTAGACATAGACATGCCAATGCAAGAATGTATCAGCATCTATAGAATAGTCTGTTTGTTTTCAACTTTAACTCTGATTTGATGTCAACTTTTATCTTATGTAGACTGGCAGCAATTATCTCCTACTAATGAGGCTTATAAAGTAATTTATAGAAAAACAAAAACTAAAAAGGGGAGGAGGTGGATTTTGATTTGGGCTTTAGAGTGTGTACTAATTGTTATGCAATGCCTATGTATGATATTTACAGTGCTGTTAAAGTTTTGTATCTCATTGGATTGTTATCCTATCTCCAAGAAGAAAGTAAGAAATGCCTATCAATGTTGATTCATCTTGGTATCGCAGAAATTGTGTAACTTTCTTCTTGATAAGTCTCTTCAAATTATTTACTTGATAATGGTGATTCTGGGTTGATATGAACAATCTGGAAGAGTTGAGATACTGTTGTATTCTCGTCTTCTCAACTGTACATTTTGTATTGTTTCCAGTGAATTGAGCACTTATTTCTCTAGTTTCTTTTTTTTTTTTTTTTAAGTTTTCTTTTAGAAGTATTTCAGTGCATCTGTTGTTCACTATTGTTGTTTTTTTATTGTAGATTATATGAAGAACAATCCTCATATTGGAGATGAACCTCTTGACATAGAGGATTTGGTGAATATTGGAAGAAGATTTGGGCCGTAGGTTTCTGCAGTAGTGTTCTCTTTCCATAGTTAATATGGTTTTTTTTTTTTTTTTAAATGCATGCCTTGTTCTAAAGCCCCACTGCTAACTTTAGTATTGCTGACAATATTTGCTTACTAATTTATACAATTTTTTTTTTCTTGAAGGTGCCCATATTATGTATCACGAGAGCTCCACAAATTTGTTGATATTGTATTTGCACCTTACAACTATCTTATAGATCGTGACTATAGAAGATCTCTTAACCTTGAGTGGGAGAACAGCATACTGATATTTGATGAAGCTCACAACCTTGTAAGAGGAAAATATGAAATTTGTGACTGAACATATGTGTAAATTTTAAAGATAACATAAGTGCTGCTGCTAATTTGTATTCTTTGCCCATTTCACTTTCTTCCTTTCACTCTTGGAATTTAGTTATGCAAAAAAATGACATAGGCCAATCGATCTGATTGGTTGACTTTCTGCCTTCTGCTACATGAGCTTAGCTACTGACTTATTGGGAATACAATGCAGGAAAGCATATGTGCTGATGCAGCCTCTTTTGACTTGTCTTCTGGACTTCTGACAGCATGCATTTCTGAAGCGAAAAATTGTGTTGACCTAGCTGTTGGAAGGCGAGAAGAATCAAATGATAAATCAAGGAATCCAGATAACTTTGCGATCCTGAGAGGTAATTTAATTTGTATATTGAGAATATGTCTACATTGCTGTTCTTACAAATGCTTTTGCATGCATCTATTTACTATTTACTACTTTTCACTATTTTTAAATGCAGTCTTTTTTCTTGGATGAGTTTGTATTTTTCCTCCTGTGTTAAGTAAGCTTTGGTTCTTTAAGTTGAGGATGTTATGGTTCCAAAAGAACTTTCAGGCACTTTGCTGGCAGCTTCAACTTAATTGTGTTTGATTTTCATCATATGTATGTATTCATGCATTCATGCACGTGTGTGTTAATATATATATATATATATATATATGGTACATCATCACCAGATATTTCTTTAGTGCTAAACTCTGCATATTTGCAGCTCTTCTTTTGAAACTTCAGAAGCGAATTGCTGAAGTGCCCATTGAATCCAAGGAACTTGGATTTACCAAGCCTGGGCCATACATTTATGAACTACTTTCTGATCTCAATATCACGCATGAAACTGCTTCTAATCTTATTGATATAATTGAGGATGCTGCTGTGCTGCTCGAGGAAGATAAGCAGCAGGATGCAAAGGGAAGTGGCTGTAGGCTGGAAAGCATCAGCAGCATCCTTAAAAGTATATTCAGAGATAAGGGCAATGGTCATGCTCATTGTTATCGTGTAAGCTTGGAACTCAATGCTTTGAATTAATGTAGTTGAGATAGAGTGGATGTCATTCTCATTACCTTGTCTACTGTAGGCTTGTTTCCATGTTATTCATCCCTATATTAGGCATTTTAAATTTTAACTTTTCTGGTTGATTTCAGGTTCATGTGCGAGAGGATGAGGTGAATGCTACAGATATCTTCAAAGGTAATTGAGAGACCGAATTGTTGGCATTTGTCTTTAATTTGTTCTATATATGTATTTTCCCTCTATGTTTGATTTGACGTACTTCTCTGTTAAATCATGTTTACATTCTTAAAATATCATTCTGATTGTCAGGTGTGAATATATGACAAATGGGCATATTAACACTACCTTTTGTAGGAACCTCATGAAGAAAATTCATTTTATTAAGAAATACATAAAGGAATAAGGTTATTTTTTCTTTCTTTTTTCCTAATCTAAATGAAGCACTGACTGGGACAGGTAAGGATTTAGGAAAAAATGAACAATAAAAAACTTGAAAGCTATTAGTGTTTATTGGTGTATGCATGTGACTTTAGTCACAACATGCTGGAGTTAGCAGGAGTTTGTAGTCAGATCTTTTTGTCAGCAACAAGGTTCTTGTTATTTCCATGTATCTTGTTCAAAACTCTGCTTATTATGGTCGTATAGAATAGAGAAAACATTTGGTTGCAAGATGAGAATCTTCAATCTTCTAGCCTCCTATATACCAAAAATGGGCAGATAAAAGTAGCAAGATTTTTGTGCATAAAAAAGTGCACTATAGGTGCAAATTCTTTCTTCTTGTAAAGTTCTATCTCAAAATTTATACGGTTGTTATTGGAAATATAAGTCCATTGTTTTCCTTTTCTACTCTGAATTTGTTCACTTTTTGACAACAATTAATGTGCTTCATATAGCTTCTTTGGTACAATAAAACATATTAGGGCAGCATAGTGTTCTGGTCCTGGAAACCAGTATGCTGCTGCAATGATCTTTTGATATGCCTTGTTGTAAAAGTTAATTATATTTTCATCTATTTGACTTTTGGCAGGTAAGTCATCCAGGACACTCAGCTGGTGGTGCTTCAATCCAGGAATTGCTATGCAAGAGTTCTCCAAAATGGGTGTTGGATCTATTGTATTAACATCTGGTACATTATCTCCGTTGGATTCATTTGCACAAGAATTGAAATTGTAAGTTGCACGGTTTCATTTTTTCTACATCTGTTATGCTATGTCTTTATTGAATATTAATTACTGAAGAGAAAATTCTTTTGCTTGAAATCTCAGAGATTTTCCTGTTCGGTTGGAAAATCCTCATGTGATATCCTCAAATCAGATATGGGCTGGAGTTGTCCCACTTGGTCCATCAGGTCGCCCCTTCAATTCATCTTACCAGAATCGTGATTCTCCAGAATACAAACAAGAACTTGGGAATGCTATTGGTATGTGAACATTATCATTGGTAATAGTTTGATGTGCTAAGGGCAAAACAATCAGTACTAGGCCATGGATCTCTTCACAGCTTTTCAATACAGTGAGCAATTTGAACATTATTGGTTGTAGAAAGGCTATCGATTGTCTGCAACTTGATCATGTTATTGGACTAGAGAGAATGCATTGAATGTACAATTGCTATGAATAAAGGTAGGAGCAGGTCATTGTTATTTAGATAAAATGTGCAATGAGGGTTGCCAATATGTCTATAGCTCAGTGGCAGACCATTTGACTGAAGATAAAGATGTGCTATGAGTTTCTCTAGCCTGGTGGGCTAGGTAGACAAATCCAAAAGATTTAGATTTGGTAAAGAAAGAGCACATTATTTAAATGAGGGAATACTAACTACGGTCTAATGCTCTGATTTAAGAGGGCTTTCTAAACTTCTTCATAAAAATAAGTTGTTCACTACTTTCCAAGAAAGAAGCCCTTTATTTAGCCACATAGGTTTGATGTGTTGTGCTCAAATTGTGCAGTGACGCCTGTCCTATGCTTCAGTTTATGACAATTGATGACATAAAGGTTTGCTTCATTAGTCAGAATGTTTCAGTAACAGTATCCTTTTTCCTTTTTTTTTCTTTTTTGAAATTTTCCAGTCAATTTTGCTCGAATTGTACCTGATGGACTGCTTGTATTCTTTCCATCTTACTACCTTTTGGACCAGTGCATTAGTTGTTGGAAGAACATGGTAAGACCTCGAAACAAGGTTAGAGGAAATAGGGAAGTGAATCCATTAATTTTATCTCCATAGAACTTTATGTTTTTCTCCTTCCAGGGTAACGGAAATTCAAGTACCATATGGGAAAGAATATGCAAATTTAAGAAGCCTGTTATTGAACCTAGACAATCTTCCCTGTTTCCTCTGGCAATTGAGGTAGCAGATACATGAAAATTTCAATTAATTATTATTTTTTAATATTTAAACATAATCAAGGACTTCATAGCTGATAATAGTCTGTTTTCTTATCAGGACTATATGACTAAACTGAAGGACACCTCCACTTCTGGAGCAGTATTTTTTGCTGTTTGTCGTGGCAAGGTATGCTCTCATCCAAAGTTAATGCAAAACTTTGTTCTTGCACCCGCCAGACATTCGTGGTGACAGAAAAGAACTGTTGAATCTCTTTTGGCTATTTTCAGCTATAAATTGTTACTATGGGAAGGTTGTTTGAAGGCTTTAACGATGAACTTTACAAGCTTCTTTACACTCTTCCCATGTAGTAGGTTTTGCTTTCTTTTATCAAATAGCAAATACCAGTTGTGTTAAGGCCTCTGGAGTCAGTGGATATTTGACCAATGACTCTTCTTCTGGCTCCAATATGGTAAATAGCTGTGTTATAAAAGTTCCAAAATATGTTTCTAGCACTCTTGTCTGTTTTTTTTCTTTTTTTGGATAATTCACTGTCTGATTTCTCATTCCTTAGTAGCTCATTTTTGTATGGTTAGGAGATGCAGAATTTTAGTGAAATTAACCTATTATTCCTCACTCCAAATACGGGAATGAGTTTTGCACCTTGTATGTGGTACAAAACCTTGGAATAACTGATGGAGTAATTTTCTTTGCAATCATGAACTTCATCTTTATTATTACTCATGCATGCTTGCAGATTCTCTAGATCTGTATAACAGTGCAATTAGTTATAATTTATAATAAAGGCATTGACTCAGGCAGCATATCTTTGTTATTTTAGTGAGGGCTCTAATGGTTGCCAAGTCTTCATTAGTGGTATCTTTGTGTTTTGTTTCTTTTTTTTTCCTCAAAGGCTTCTCGTTTGAACTAAACAAATTGTTTTGATTCTTCATAGTTCCTAATTTTCTTTCTGAAGTCCATCTACTATGGTTGATTTTTTTTCTATTTCTTCAGGTCAGTGAAGGATTAGATTTTGCTGACCATGCTGGAAGGGCAGTTGTCATCACTGGGATGCCATTTGCCAAAAGGACCGACCCTAAGGTTTGGTCATGCTTAGCCAGTTCCCCCAGTTTCATTATTGACAGTCTTCATTCTTTTTGAGCTTTGCTTTTCCTAAATTTGTAACAGTGGAATGAGCATCATGTAACTATTTTGGCTATTAAAGGCGTGTGTGTATGCTTGATAAGTGCACTTACTGACATCACATTACCATTTTAACCTCCTTATTCCCTTTTTATTTTTTCTGATTGATAATATGACAGGTTCGTCTCAAACGTGAGTACTTGAACCTACAGGCACAATCACCCAGTGAAGGATGTAAGGTGATGAATGATGCAGATATTGCTTGAGGAAAGATGTCTTTGAAGCTTTAAAATTTAAATGTTTTTCGTTGTTAAAGTAAACAAAATTCGTACTAATGTCCTCAGATGCTTAAGTTGTTAACTGGAGAAGAGTGGTACAATCAACAAGCATTAAGAGCTGTAAATCAGGCCATCGGACGTGTTATTCGTCACCGTCATGATTATGGAGCGATCATCTTTTGTGATGAGAGGTTTTCGTCTTCTATGTCCTTTTGATCTTTCATCTAAGCATTTGTCCATGTTGTAGTACTTATTAACGCTGTACTTCCTAAGTTTACCTTGACCAGCCTAAGACCTGACCGAGTAAGAAGGAAAAACATTCCAAAGGTTGGAAAACTAAAATCTGAGCTGTAAACTTGGGAAGTTAAAGGTCCACAAGTGCTTTGTTTTTGTGAATTGATCCATTTGTTCTGATTGTGAATTATTCACGAAGTTGTTCTATATAATTTTGAGCTGCTCAGCTGTTGATTATGTTCAAATTGTTAGGTCTTGCTTTGTTGTAACATAATATATATAACACTTGTCAGTTAATACCTGCAGATTATATATGAAACTTTTTATTTTTCCGTGTTGTTTTAACTGGTTTGCTGGTTTATATATTATTGATTACTATTTGCATAGAATGTTCTTATAATCTATTTACAGAAGGAACTGCATGGTTGAGGTTTTCAGGAATTTTCAACTGTAAAATGCATTTCCTCTAAAGCCTTGTTCTCCTTAACTATGTCAACTTATTATTCATTTGCTTTTTATGGTTACTTTATCTCTAAGATTTGTACAGGTTTGCTCAACCAAGTCGTCAGTCTCAAATATCACTTTGGATACAGCCTCATATTAAGGTATACTTCTGGAAAATGGAACAACCCTTTTATCCTATGGCTTCTGCTAATTCCTCTGCTTTTGCAGTGTTACACCAAATTCGGGGATGTTGTTTTTACGCTGACTCATTTTTTCCGAGATGGAGTAAGCTATAGTCCTGCAAAGCCAAAACTAGCAGGCCAGGAAAGCATGGGTTAAGTATCCTTGATTTTTATGTCTATCTCAATCTTGTAGTGTCAAAAATTATTGAGGGAGCTGTTTTTTAAGCCGAGCTTCATAATTTTTAGTCATAAAAATCTGTAGTCTGAAGTTTGTGCTCTGTAATAAGACTGCATATTTCCCCTTCCATATTTATTAATATGGAAAGCTGAGCTTGTCATTGTACGTGGTGCCATTTCTGTTAGGACTTAGGACTGCTTGACTCTTCTTTCTCCTCTTCTGATTTTGACACCATTAAAAATGTCTTTTCCAACCATCTATATGGATCATATAACGTCATGGTGCTTTTCTTAGGACCACACACTGCGTTAGATCAGTAAATAAGATCTTTTTCATTTTTTCTGCACATCTTCTTTGGTCTTCCCCTCCCCCTTGACATGACCATCTTTCATGAAGTCACATCTTCATACGAAAGCATTAGCAGGCTTCATGTCACTTGTCTAAACCACCTCTCCAGATTTTAAGATTCAGCTAAATTCCTCTGGTACCACTGTTGGCAATCATGAATCAACAATTATCATGGACTAGGAGCATGATGTAAAATTTTACTGTCAAGTAATTTTTAAGTTATGCATTTGTCAATTTGTGAACATAACTATTCTTTTTTTTTTTTTGGATGGATTCTTCAATCAATACAACCATTGTAATGAAAATCATAAGAAATGTTTGTTTTCACTAGAATGCGTAAATTTCTTGTGGTTGATTTGAATTCACAGTTACTTTTGCTCACCTTCAATGGTGTTTGGCTTAAAATTAAAACTAACTTCTCTAATTCTTTACTGACCTTGGAGGGTTCCATATTTTTCTGATTATAGCATTTTCCGTCGTGCTGTTGTGCTGTCACCAATAATGCCTTAATTACATAACCTCTTCCTATTTTCATGCAGACCTTAGTCCAAGTTCTGCTACAAAATCAGTTTCGGATGAGGGCATCAAGGAATCTTCAGCAGGTAGCATAACCTTCTATTCAGGATCTTTAACTTTGGTACATGGTGGTGTTTTCTAGTTTTCTGTCCTCCTTGATTTTCTTCTCTTTGATTTTACATTTTCCCTCCTTGTCCTAGACCTGACAGTAATTATAAGTTCAATTCAGTTACTCTAATGACTTCTTTAGTTATTTTACATTTCAGTTTTAAATTATCAAAATGGAAATTATTTAGGAAATTGTACAATCTTATGCTGCTGAAGTTTTAAATTCTTGTCTTGCTACATGGGAAATTTTGAAATGTCATGTTTTCTTACTAAGATGAGGTAAACAGGTGGCTAACTCAAAATTCCACTCTCCATTCATAAAGCAACTTTAATCTGGTAGTTTAAGGCCATATTTGTTGCATATGATTATGGATAGGATAGGATCATCCTATACCATGTTTGGTTTGTGTCTAAAGAAAGGGATAGAATTGAAAGGAGGATTAATTGTTTTCTTGACATAGGATGATTCAATCCTCCCAAAGTGGAGAGGATGAATCCATGAGATTAAATTTACATGTCTTATTATACCCTTAAAAATTACGTCAATAATTTAAATTGTATAAACTTTGTAAGAAGTATAATTTTGACCAATAAATAAAATTATTCTATCTTAATCTTGGTACACTTCAAACCCAAGATAAGATGACATTATTTAATCTAATCCTATTCATAATATCATCTTATCTTATTGTATCTTTTGCAGCAAACACACCCTAAATGTACATATATGATTTGTTGTTGTGTCACAAATCGCACCTCATGCTCATCATATACTAACCTAAACTGGTGTTATGATAATTGATGGGATATTATGCAATTGATGAGTCAGTTGTCTTTATTTTATCTTATTTTGGGTGCATGGATAACAAAAATACTCGTCTTATTCTATATAACCTATCCATGTATGATATCCAATCCACCCATCCAGAGGATCATAGAATCTATCTGTGTAGATTAATTAATCTGACTAACTTTTCAATCCTTCTGTTAAAAGAATAAAAATATTGAAAAATGTAGCATTAAACAAGAAATACCCTATCCAATCCTGTACTTTGTACCAAATGAGAACTATATATTCATCATTAAGTGAACTATTTGACATGTGTAAATGAGAAATTATACTGCTTATGCTGCTATTTCTTTATACAGGAAACAGAAGGGAGATCAAAACTGCTCAGCCTCTGGACGAATCTTACCTGGAAAGGTTCCCTGCTTTGGTATCTGTCATTTTCTATGCACAACCTCATCTTTTTGATTAATTTGTATTTCATCTTTTTCCTTCATATAAATTGTGTCTTAATAACAAGTTTTTGCAGTCTACATCAATGGATCAACCTCGCTCCAAAGACAAATTATCTTCTCTTTTAGAAGTTAAAAGCAGCAACAACTCACACCAGCTCAGAGATATTCTTCCTGCCAATCTCTCATGTTTCACTCCTATGGACATGAAAAAGTTGAAGAGATCAAGTAATCTAATGGTCAATGAGAAAAAGTTGTCAATTACTGGGAGGGGAAAAATGCAATATCAGAATCATGATGTAACTGATTTGACTGGTGATCTTTTATTGGAAAGACAACAACGTAAAGAGCAACAGTTACCATCTTGTTCTGTGAAGAAACGCAAAGTACTACTTATAGAGCATGACTCTTTGCAGCATGATAAAAGTTCCAATGATTATGCATCAGATGCCCAAAGATCAGAGACAAGTGACCTTCCTTTCATAGTCAGTTCAATGAAACAGGACAATTTACAGATTTCTGATACGAGAAGTGTGCTGGATGGTAAAGTTCATTTGCTGCATAAGGACGATGGAGCTGCAGAGGTGGATGCTAAGTTTCTCAATCAGAAAAGCAAAGGTGTTCACTTAAATGCTGAATCACATGGTGCCAAGGAAACAAAAGGTTCTGCTTTTCTGATTCAGGTAAAATGTTTCTTCTTTTTCTTCCAAAATTTCTTTTAAATGTTTTTTAGCAGTTGAAATATTTAGTTGTGTTGATATTTGCTTTGATTCTATTTATCAACTATGTAAAGGGAACTCATACCAGACCCTTTTTTGGCACAAATACAAGCCATCATGCTAACTTTAAAACATATTGAGTTGTCATGGTTTCTAGGTGACATGAAATTGCAACATTCTTGTTCATGATTTCATATCCAATAATTTTTACCAATTCAAATTTTAATGTTAGGTTTATCTTATAAACTACTATCTCATTTCTTCTGTTCATCAACCAAATGCTACCTGAAAAGTGTTGATTGACATGGTGAATATGATTATTGGTTTTTGTAAGAGTTAATACTTATTCTTTTTTTACTTGGCTCCTTCTCTTAATCTTTTTTTTTTTTTTTAAATTACAAGGCATGAACTGCAAAAACCCTAAGTTTAAATGTTCAAAGTGTCAGATCTGCAAACTGATGCAATAGGATCTTACCTCCTTAGGAAAAGCTGTGTGATGTTGGACTTGAGTATTGAATTGGGAAGGCCTAATGTGAAAATGATGGGGCAAATTCAGGAGTTTGAGAAAATATGAGACAAAAACAGAGGAGCCTGATTGAAAAAACAAAAGATCCAGCTGTAATCAAAACATTTGGAAAGAATTTGATAAGTATGCATGGGAACTCGAAGAAATTACTTAGGATACTGAATTAAGAACTATGAAATTATTGTGAATGTTTCTGTCATTGAAGTGAAGGTTAGAAAACAAAGTCTTTTTTGTTGCCGAGACCAGGTCCAATGGTTAACTTTGTTCCTGCCCTCCACTCTGAATCTTTAAATTTTCTGATCTTCTATTTGCTTTAGGTATATGCTGATACCTGATGAGGTTTAGTGATTTTCTGTATTGGAGTGACTGCAACAGTATCTTTTGGTCATTGCATACCACTTCACTGAATTTTTCACTTCGGAGAAAGCAGGCACTTTAAGGGGCTTAAGTGACTGACTTTTTCTTTAATTTTATTGGATGTGGGAGTGGGGTGGGAATGAAATATCTTTTATAAACATCTCAGGAGTGTTCTTTTGTAAATTTTGGAATGGTGAGTTCATAAACACATCTTTGGAGCCTCTGGAGAAATTAATTGAAAAGGAACTGGCTTATCGCATATCACATGTTCCTTCCTGTTTTTATGGTTGGAACTGGCTTCTCTGGAATGATTTTTGTTAATTTGTATTTTGCTGTTTTCCTCTTGATATTCACAATACCAAACAAACTTTTGCTCATTTGTTTCATTTTCCTGATAGCATTTATCTAATGGTTTTGGATTAAGGATGTTTTCTGAAAATTCCATTGCCTTACAGGTGAAAGAGAAACTTAGTCCTGCAGAATATAAAGAATTTGTGGGGTTTATGAAGGCAATGAAGTCCAAAGTGATGAACATTGGAAACATCATTCAATGCATTGTGGGATTATTTTCAGGACCAGAGAGGCTTCCACTTCTTGAAAGGTATCCATCTACTCTATATGGTTGTCACCGTAATAATAGCATTAAATATGAAGTTCGGATTTTGTTTGTGATGCATTTTGCTTTTCATGTTTCTGCTATAATGGTTCTTCCAATATGTGAGCAATCCAAATTCCATTGTCAGCTGGGTATCTTGAAAAATAATTTTTAATATATCTTCCTTAGACATTTCAGGAACTCATTGTCCAGTTAATGTCATGATGCTTCAAACCAGATTGTGCACTTTTAGGTGAAAAAATTAAATTCCTATTCTTGGTATGAGTTAATGTTTGTTTTTAAAGGGTGTTCACAGCCCAAGCACATGGAAGCATACTTGACAAGCATCAAAGGAATATGGGGACAAAGGGAAGAAGAATGTAGTCGGTTAAAAGGAAAAAAAGGTGAAACCATGAGTAGAGAAAACAATAAAGTCATATTAATGAACTCAGAAGAAATAACCAAAATCATGTCTAGCATAAACCGTGAGGAAAGTTACCTAAGCCTTAATCATAGTCAAAATGCTCCACTGCATTGGGTAGCCACTACTCTTTCTTGTCGCGGTTCCCTCACATGCTGAAGAGGAACTACCATTCGCCATTCTTGCTGGCAACGTCCTTTATCCTCACTCCTCTCTGAAACCCCTTGAAATGTCTTAAGCATACTTCAACATTTTGGGAAACAATCTAATATGTTAAAGCCTTAGAGGCTGCAGCCATCCTCAGAGGTCTTATAATTTAAGAGGGATACCTGTTTGCAACACTCGACCAAGAAACAAGTTGCATGAACACTTTGCTTTTTACATACCTAGACTGCTGGCATTGGTTTGCCTAGGGTACCTGATATTCTTTAGCATATCATTCGTTTTCCTAAAGTTTTTTTTTCCTTGTTAGCGTGTAACTATTATCTGTTATTTTTACTGGATCTTACACTATGTTGTCATCTGTAACAGATTCAAGGATTTTTTGCCTGCGAAGTATCATTCTTTATATGAGCAGTACCTTGAAACAAGTAAAGAAAATGTCTGACAATCAAATGAACGAAACTTATCTTGTCCTAACAGTTATTAGGGGATACCATTTGGCAATTTAATGATTGTTCTGGGTGGAAATGGAAGTTTGAGACTTGGATACATGATAATTTCTGGAGCAATGATCTCTTGGAATGTCAGAAAAGAGAAGAATTAGGACAATCATTGTGGAGGGTTTATGTGAAGTATACTGCAGCTTTTCACAACTATCAGAAAATTTTCCTGCAAAATCATTATTCATTCATGTCTGGAGGACAGTAACTTTTAGGGATGTTGCACTTTGCAAGCCCTCTTCCAGTATTATTGTTTGGGGCTACTACTATGAATATGAAGGATTGCACTTGGTAATAGCTGACTTTTTGTGGAAAGCAAAATCAAGCCAACGGAAACAGATTGAAGCTAGGAAATTTTTTGGGGAGATGAGATTGAAAGGCAACCTAACGTTGTTGCTTCCTGATTTGTGTAGCGTGTATCAGCAGAGGCAACAACCTGCAAGATGGTCACTTCTGTCAATATGACGGTACTCACTACTTGAGTATCATGACTGTTATATTATCTTTTTTGGTTTTATGTTTCATGGTATTTGTCTATTTGTACAATACAGATAAAAATAGGCAGTCAACGGCTCTTAATAGCTGTGATCTTATCTGAGTCAATAACATTTATATATTTCCTAAGTTCAAATCACATAAACCAATATATGCATATATGTGCATTTTTAACATGCATGCATGTAAATCTTTGAATGGTGCCTTAACCTTTTTTTTTTTCTCTAGTAGGGTAAATTGGCAATCTAGTTGCATTTTCTAGCCATTGATTTTACTTTTCCTTTTGGTAGAATACAAAACGATTTTGTTGTACATGGATGTGTGTCGTACATGCCTATTAGCTAAAAGATAAATAATCACATTCATTTATTGACAGTTAGCAAAAAGATGATACATATATACTTAATACGTTTTAGTAAATCTTATTGTCAAAATTAATAAGATGATACATATTTCTTGTGATATAATAAAAAATGAAAAAGAAATGATATATGTAACAGTTTTTTAATATCCTTAAAGTTTTAAAAAATTTCATTATCAATGTATCAAAACAAATTCTCTCATAGTATATATTCAACACTATAGCACATTCCAGCCACAATTAATCACCAGGGAACAAGCAATGACAATGTCAACACAATTCTCCACCTAATTTTACCAAAAACCACAACAATCCAATGCCCTAAATTATAAACAAAGTGCTCCTATTCCTTGATAACCACACCTCTTCATAAAATATTTGCATCAACACCAACGTCAACTTCGAAATTAACGTAAAGTCATAAACATTGATTAACAGTTTTTCATCTACATTTTTATTTTATTTTAAGTTCCTAATTTATTTTTAATCTTGCCTATCCTTATTACGTATTTTACTAAAAAGAATATTATATGTTTAGATTTTTTTGAATACGTAACTTTTAAGTCTCAACTCCAATAATATGTAAATTAATCAAAAAAATAGTTACTTGTATCTACATTTCTTGATCAACCTAAATAACAGCTCATCATCCCCTTCTTATTTTTTTTCCCTATTTAAAACCCCACAATTGCCAAATCCTTACGTTACATTGTGCCTCGTTCTCCTTGATCTTTCATCTCTTGCATTGACCTTGGAATTTCCAGACCTCGCTGGAATCTTCCTGTCGTTTTGACGCAAATCCACGATCAGATCGACGAACGCACTTAAGACGTACTTGTAAGACTTCTTGTCGTTCAAGTTCAAGTAACAAAACAACAGCTCTTCCATGAAATCCCAATCGACTGTCAAATGGTGTTTAAGCCTTGCTTCCACCATGTCTTGCATGGAACGTTTGAAATCATCGTACGGGCTTGGAGAACACTTTATCACCGCAATGCACTCGTTATGAATGCTTGGAGACTTGACATGATCGCCATGGCCGCCATAGCTGTTGGAATCATTAGCAGTAGTGTTGTTGGTCGAAGTGGAGGTCGAGGTCGAGCCCATGTCCTCTGACATTGACATGGTCGTGTTAGTCACGACACTGCTACGTGCCTCCTCGATTAGGGAACTCGACAACCCTGTAGCAACGAAAAACCTGTTGGACCCGCAAAGGTCTGGCGGAGGATCAACAAACCTTGGGGATTCAAACAAAATCCCACCAGGGCTTTTCGCTTGATGATTACAATCATCTTCATGATCTTCTGAACTAACGTTACCTCTCCTTTCATTAATCTCTTCGCCGTCTTTGATATACAACGACTTGAAATTCTCAAAGAGAAAACGATCAACATCAGAAAGCGTCGCCGCATAATCATTATTGTCGTTACTGGTTTCGTGATGACCATGATCATTTCTGTCACGATTGAAAACAAAAGAAAGGGTTTTCGGATGTTTGCAGCTTTTCAGGATCCATTTTTTGGAAGAAGAGATTGGGTTCGAAGGGAACTGAGTATTTGGGGAGGGTTTTTTGATCTTGGAGAGGTAATCCTGGAGAGATTTTTGAAGCTTTTTGGACATTTTTTTTCTCTTTTTTCAAGCTCTTTGGATTACTTCGGGGTAGGTTTATCAAACTCTAGAAAAACCATTTGGTTTATAAATAAATAAACCAGGCAATTAGAAACAACAAAGGTTTTGGAAACTTGCCTTGTTTGATGCATTCAAGTTTTGGGAATTTGGTAAGAGTTAGCATAATAAGGCAGGCAATTAAAAAATGAGGATTTGCTGACATAGGGCAGATATGAGAAACATGAATATTGTAATAAATTTAGGCAGATTTTATGGAAAGTAGAAACCAATAAAATGGGAATTTGAGGATGTAATCAAGAATTTATAGTTTGCTTTAATTTGGAAATAACAAATTTGCATTGGTTGAGGGAGTTTTCTTCTATCACATTAATGTTTTAGGTTATTTGTATTGACCGTTGAATATAGACATTAAATTTACAGTTTCATCTTGACTTCTTCTCCATGGATTATTTTATTTTATGTTATGAAAAGAAATTAAAATACAATTTTATGCTTTATTGAACTAGATCTAACAATTCCTCTTTTTATTTTTTAAATTGTATATCTAACAATTCTCATAGATTAAAAAAAAAAACAACAACTTATTACTACATGCCTATCGTGTAAATTGCAACTTGCAAGCCCAATAAATCATGAGATGAAAAAAGAAAATTGTTATACATATTAAATTAAAAGGAAATGATTAATTTATATCGATGTAAAATATTTTAATTTTATATATTTTAATCATTGATCTCAACATTTAAAAAAATAAATCAATTTTTTTTTTGGATTTTTCTCTTTCATCTTTTGAATTTATTAAAATTAATAGTTAAAAAAATGTAAAAAGATGTAAAAATTTTTTATGTAACTTGATCACTTTCTTAAATTAAATACTATTATATGGATTACACTTTTCATTAATTTGATGCATGAAAATTATTATTAAATTAAAAAATCAAATACAATGATATTATATATAAATTCTTAATGAACTAATTTAAAAACTGCTATGCTGGTCAAACAAATCATTATAGTTTTGATAACATATAATACTATTTATAAATTAGTAAATTAATTTATAATTTAAACAATCAAATTAAAAAAATGAAATATCTTAATTTTACTTTTACTGTGACTATACATATAAACATTTCCCATCAATCAGTTTTTCTTATTCATTCTCTTTTATTCTTTTGGTTTAAAAATATTTTATATTCTTTTTTTTGTTTAATTATATCATATCTCTCCTATTTTTTATTCTTATTAATTTGAAATTTAAAACCATTCAAATGAGTTACTACAGTTTTTTTTTTTTTTTGTTATTCCTCTTTTTGCTCTTAGGACATACTAATTAGGCAAGTCTCCTTTATTTAAAATTTGGAGAGAGAAACATCACCTAATTATTTTGATGGCATGATGTGAGAACATTATAAGAAAATCATAATTAATGTTATTCCAATGCAGAATCAAGTTTCTCTATGTTGATATTACATAGTTAAAAATACAAAATATGTTCTTAAAAGCCAACCCTTGAAAGCTCATAATCTTTTTGAGAGGTTTCAATCCTTATATAAGTTTGCTTTGTCAATAACATTTGATTTGATTAATATTAATACAATTTGAAAATATAATTTCTACTTTTCAAAAACAACTTTATTTGTGAAAGCTTTATGCATATTAAGACAATTTTTTTATTATTTGCTTCATTTCTCCAAATTGCCACAGCCAATTTGATTGGTAAATAACAAATTTGCTTTGAATTAAAAAAAAAATGACTAAACAAATCAATTAATGTAATTTTCATTATATATAAAATATTTAAGAAATCAATATATTTATAATTTAGACAGAATTAAAATTTGATTCTATCGAAGAAATATGTGTTTCTGTTCAAACTATTAAATTCAAATCTCTCTAATAAAAAAAAAAAAAAGATTTGTTACATATAATTCTCTGTTTATTTAAGTTTTAATACGATTGTGAAAAGTGTCAAGGTGTGGTTTTCTAACCTAGGTGGAAGCAGCGTTAAGTTTCCTCCGGGCGAAAGCACAACTCCTGAGACTATGTGTCTATTGCTTAGATCCTAATCCATACTGCAAATACTATGTTAGAGAGCAATACCCTGTCGTTTTTCTTGCATTTTTCCAGGGAAAAAAAATAGAAATATGGTATAGCTGTTAAACTAGACATGCCACGAAGAAGAAATGGAAATGTTTTATTTCCAGATTCTGTTAATTTCTCTATGCTCTGCCAATTTTCTAACAAAACCTAGGCTAAAAATCTTTGGAAAATAACGACGACCACCACGAAGCAGCCATATAGTCCCACATCGAAAAGACAGATAAGTTATGGATGGTATTTATAGGAGGAAGAAAGAAAAAATGGGCACGACCTTACTTGAACAGGATCTGTTCTATAGGCTCGTACCTCTGTATCCTTTAGCACAAAGGAGACAGGATCTTAAGTCTGGTTGATGAATCATGACCTTGTGATCAGAGCGTGATTAACAGCTACCTGATCTCTCTCGACCAGGTGGAGCAGTAGAGGATCGTTCTCAGCATGGTGTTTAACCTAGCTGGGATGGTCATAAGGTTGTCTGACAGACTCTTCCAATCTCTTTTCTCTTTTTGAATTTAGTTGTTGTTTTGAGTAAAAACCTTTTTAAATATAGCCAGTACTGCACAACCAAACTGATGAAAGAAGTTAAAACTGACATGTTTTATGCATAGAAGATATGAGAGAATTGATTTTAGAATTGTCCAATTAGAAGTTAAAACTTTTTGCCTATTTGGTCATGCTCTTGAACCACTTTTATTTGCTTTTCAAGTTTGTCTTTTATGTGTTTTAATTAATTTTTAAAATGATGGCTATGTTGAGAGGTTAACTAAGAATCATGGTGAATAGGTTCGATATAATATGTTGAGAGGTTTAATATCCAATTTCAATGTTTCACTAAAAGATGGATTTAAATCTTTTCTAAGGGATTGAACAATATATTTAATTTAATATATTTATTTTTAAATCACATCCAACTATAAAGTATTGGTGTAGTTGTTAGAAAAAATAAATAAGATAAAAGAAATAATAAAAAAGAATTTTGGATTTGAGGCATGAAAATATTTTCTTAAAAATAATTATGTCGTTAGGATACAATAAAACCTTAAATTCTCTAATTAAAAATAATGAAAATGGTTATACTAAAGGTTTTATTTATAATGAATGAACAAACATAAACTTCTATTCAAATGGTTATAACTTCTATATAATAATGATCTTTATGAATAATAATTTATTTAAATTCAAATAGTTATGATTATTTATCTTATAATAATTATTTTTGTTCAAACATAATTATTTAAAATATGAATAAAATTAATACAAAAATTAACTTTACTCATTAATAATTAAATCTTTCTATCTAATGTGGGATACGTCATATTCTAAACTACCAACAATCCCCCATTAGTTTGGAATGTTAGTGCTTTATTTTTAATCTTTACACAAATAAATATTATGAATACAAAAAGATATCTCTCGATTGAAACCTTCAATTAACGTATATATCTTAGAATTCTAATGAAATTGATAGTATCTGTAAATTAAACCTCAACTCCTAGTATTAAAATTAAAGATATAACACACATAATACTTATTTATTCTTCTATTAGAGGTTTATAACCATTTTTAGCATTATTATGGTCATGTGCTTATCCTATTCATAAACATTTACAAAAGAGATCCCAATTCTTCTTGTTGAAGTGGCATCATTTCTATGTTTATATAAGTAGAGTTTCCATTACATTTTCATTGCTTTAGACATTTAAAACTCTATTAAGAGTATAAAAACTCATCTTCCCCATGCAATGGATCATACTAGTATCTAAAATTTGAATGAATTTTACAAGGGCTTAATAGACACATAATAATAACTTGTTTTTACCCATTAAACTTTATAATTAGATGTTACTAATTAAAAGTTGGGTTACCATTATTGGTGTCTAATAGTAAGGGTTTAAATCCATTTTACTTGTAGTACTACTAACCAAATATCTTGAAATTCATTTTTTTTATGATAATTACCCCAACTTGAGATTGAATCCCTAATATAATCACTTTAGGCTAATATGTCCAAACTTTTTTATTTTACGTATCATTTATATGCTCTAGATATTGTTGCCTCATTCTTTTTATTTTAAGAAATAGTTGGTTTTGGTTGTGACACAACTCTATATATATAAATTTCAAACATTCTATTTTCATACTTTTATACATCTTTAATATAATTATACTTCTAGTACAATTGGTTAAACTCAATGAATAAACCATACATTTTAGTCCTTTTAAGATTTTTAAGGACCTTTTTGTGACTTTACTTTAATAAATGTCTAAACTTATTAGCTTGTATAATTTGCTCATAAAATTGTACTAAAATCTTACAATACTACGGTGGTAATTTTTATTTCTTTTGATTCTTATCACCCCTACCATATGCAAGTATGTATTCTTTTATTAAAGAATGTCTTATTCAATTATCAAGATATCATATATACTTAATCTAGTTACTATTTCATTTATCTTTTCACTATTTGATAAATTTTTTTTTAAGTAAGAGGCCTCCAAATCTACCTTTAATGAAAGATAACTAGTAAATATTTTATATCTTAATTTTTTTTTTGTAAAAGTTTCAAAAATTTTATATTTTAACTCAATATAAGAGTTTATATCAGTAAGCAAATTTCAAACATAATTATGCTTCTATAGTCTCCTTTTAAGATTTTTTATGTCAATTCATAAATATTTATATGAATCTATTTCATCATGGACACTATTAATATATATATTTTTACCATGTACAAAATTATTCCATCTCTTAAATGGATCAAATAGCATTCCTTTTACTATTATAAAAGTTTTCATATTCATTAGATTTTTGAATCACCCATGGCTTCCAAAGTAAATATATTTTAAATTTTCACTATATTTCAAAACTTTTAATAAAATCATAAATGATAAATCATTTGTACAATCCATGAATTAGATCTTATATATAACAAAAAATTACCACAATGTGATCAAGATTGAGGCTTCAATTTTGGTTTATGGCTATTTTAAGCCAACTATAATAATCCACATCACACCTATAAATTATGTAGATTTAGTTATTGAAGTTATCTCATTTATAGTGATGGCTTTTAGTAAAAACCAACTATCTCAAATGTTATCATGAGTTTTCAATGCATGTATTAATTGTCCAATGGCTAATTCCAAGTTAATGACTATTAAAATATCTAAAATTGATTTCAAAATTTTATGAGAACTTTGCAACCTAGATATCTTTGTTATTTACTACTTTTAATTGGTCATAACATTTTTGGATCTATAATAAATTCAAACTTTACTCATAGGGCTAATATGCCTATGTACAATGAGAGTCCATAGTAAATTTAACTCCAATTTCAAATACTTTCATAATTATTTTGTGATCAATATGTTTATATCTAGATCACCATATCAATGCAAGTCATGAAACATGAATCCAAATAACCATTTTCATAAAATAGCATAAACAATAATTATAATATGAGTTCTATTCATATTTTATGCAAAAACTCATGATGAATTTGCATTGGTTAAATCATTGATTGGCTAATTCCATGGTTTATGGCTTTCACAAACCAATATTATTATCTAAGGCCACATGTTAATATGGTGTATAACCACCACATCCTTACCATTGTTATTAAACTATTGAAAACCTCGAAAACTAATGCAGTTTTCATTTTAGCAACTTGCAAAAGACCATTTTTTCCCGGTATAAGATGCAAAACTATCTTCATATGCGAAAAGCAATAATGCTTTTGTGTAATCATGATTAACTATTTGAGGAATATTTATGATTGTCATTTTATGATTATTCACAATAAAATTTTATTTTGTAAAATCACTTCTGGTGTAATACACTCAATAGGCAAAATATATATCACATTGCCCATGTTTCTGATAATAACAATTATTTGGTTTATTATCCACTAATTAATCCATGAAACACTATATCTTAATAATAATTATTCACATACATCAATTTAATTTTAATTGGTTTTCATGAAAATTGAACATTAATCAAAATTTGAACCAATAATAAATTTTTTAAAAAAAAATTAACCTTTGATTTATAAACGACCAACAAAGATAGAACCATACAAATAGCTTGATTCAACTTATTATTTCAATTTTGATGCCATGATTTAACAAATAAAACTAACTTTGCAGTCAAATCTTATTTTTTCCATATATTCTCTACTTACATCTAATTTTTCATAGTAAACACCTTTACCCATTTTTTATTGTTTTCATAGAAATCATGGGACAGTTTGCATGTTCAATATATAATCATGACATGACAATTAAACAATCGTCCATTTATTAGAATCCAATTTAATTCGTTGCTTTATAACAAGTGATAATTCTTTTAGTCATAGATCAATTCATGTCTTTCCCTTTTATGTTTTTATGTTATTTCTCATCCTAGTCTTTATAAGTATTGGTTTTTCAAATAGATATAATATAATTCATTAAAACCAATTGTGGAAAAATCAAAAACTTATGCAATGCAATCAATATTTTGCATATTATGTTTTGACTTTACAAACTAATGAAATTAATTTTTAACGTATTTATCTTATTCGATCAATTTTTTTACCAATAATTATGCAAAAAATAAAATTGTATGTTATATGGACTCAGATATGAGTATCTGTTTTTTGTATGTATATAAGTATCAGACTAGCCATTTATTCAAGTTTTAGAATCGTAAAGTTGACTAAAAATGTGCAAAAAAAAAAATAATGTACAAATATGTCTTATAAAAATTTTTAATGGTGTGATCGACATCAATTTACCTATTTGAGAAAAAAAAATGGCACAATCTCTCTTGAACCATGAAAATTGGCATTGAGCCCCCTCTCTTTTCTCTCTTATTGATTGATTCTCTTTTATTTTATTTTATTTTTCTTTGATTTTTTTTAATTTCATATTTAAAAATTTTTGAAAATTTTAGATTTTGAAAATTTAAAAGAATTTTCTAGATTTTTAAAAAGTTTTAGTTTTTGCTTTTTTAATTATGACATGTGATAGTTGGATCATGATTACATAATTGCCACATCTCTATATGTGTAATATTTGCACACGTGTCAAATTTTTATTAGTTGATTGCATCTTTAATTTTTGTTAATGGTGTTAAGTCATTTGATAGATTGATACATGAATTAAAAGTTGAGATATTACATTAATTATTTTTCAATAATTTAGGGGTTGTGAAAGATATTATCCCAATATTTTTATTTACTTCATTAAACAATTATTAAAAATATAAATGTTTTAATTATATTCATCTAATATAATTTTTAGAATGTTATAAACATTTGCTTTAAGTGTATATTTCCAAAATTTTATAACCCTAAAATCATTGGATTTGCTAGCAAGAATGCCACAATTGTTAAAATTCCTAACTAAGATGGAAGGGGAAATTAAAGATCCATTCCTAGACGCACCATGAGATTCTAAAAGACAAGTAATTTTTGTCAAAGTGAAGAAACCCTTTGTCTGTCATTACTAGGAAAAATGTTGCTTAAATCCTTGAACATTAACAATAAATTAATTTGGAAATAACCAATTTGCATTGGTTTGGGGGAGCTTTCTTTTGTCATATTAATGTTTTGAGGTTATATGTATTGGCCATTGAATATAGGCATTAAATTTACAGTTTTATCTTTGACTTCTTCCCCATGGATTATTTTATTATATATATATTTTAAAAAATTCAAATACAATTTTCATGCTTTATTGCACTATATATAACAATTCTTTTTTTTTTATTTTGGGAAAAATTTCTAATAGCTTAAAAAGAAAAAAACTTATTACTACATGCTAATCATGTAAATAGCAACTTGTAAGTCCAATAAATCATGGGATGAAGAATGAAAATTGTTATATATATTAGAAGGGAGGGATTTTTTTCCCCTACTTATCTCTTTCATCTCTTAAATTTATTAGAATCAATAGTTAAAAAAAGGTATAAAAAGATGTAAATTTTTTTTATATAACTTGATCACTACCCTAAATTAAATATTAATTGTCATAGTGTATAAATCTGTAAAGCCATCGCTAAACATAACTAAAAAAGTCACCACAAATAATTTTTTATTTAGGTGTGATTGGCTATCTAAGTGAATCTATCCTCTTAAGGATGTCATAAGCTTGACTTATGATATCTAAAAGAATAGGTTTTAGTCTACATTTCAAAACTAAGTTCCAAAGTTTGGTTACGTGTGATGAAGGTTATAGTACCTTTCCAATGCCTGTCTAAGGATGGTATCGGTTTAATTTTGTGTTATCCAAGCCTTAAAATATTTTTGTAATTTATCAAATAATTTAATTATTAGAAATTAGTCTTAAAATTACTCTAATCGTTTGGTAGTAATTTAAGATAATTTTCTCATATCAGAAGTATCCATAGAGATTTATGTCCTATTTTGAAGAGACTCCGTCATTGGATTCATTAACATATTTTTCAAAACATTATTTTTGAAAACAATCAATAAAATCCTCTAATGATTGGAGGATTTTATTTTGAAGCATATTCCCCAATCTTTTGGTGGAATTTTTATTTGAAAACCTATTTACGAAATTCTTTTAAAAAATTGTCATTAAACCTTCTAATGGTTTGATAAAATTTAATTTAAAAATTTAAATCCTCCAACCATTTGGTAGGATTGAAAAATTATTTTCAAAAATTTATTATGAAATTCTCTAATCGTTTGGTAGAATTCATAATTCAAGATTTAAATCGTCCAATCATTTGGTAGGAATTATGAATTTATTATAAAAATTTATTTTAAATATGCATAAAAGAAAAAAAAAGAAACAACTAAGTAACACAAATAGATATATAAATAAAGAAGAAAAAAATAGAAATTACCTTGTCTTTTTTCTTGTTTCTATACATAATAGCCAATGGCTTCACTAGTGCCCCTTACCTATGGTGATTAATTTTCTTTCTAGTTTAAACAAAAATCAAACAAAAACCTAAAATATATATACTTAAAACCCTTGAAAACTTTGTTGTAAAAACTTTTTGTTGAATGCCTCCTTTTTGTATTTCTTCTCAATTCTTTTCTCCAACGCATAACTCTTAAAAGAAAATCCTAATTATCTAAACCCAATACACCAAAAATGACTATAAAAAAAACTCTTTTTTTTTTTTGCTTTTTTTTTAACTCTCTCCCTCTTGATTTTTCTGATTGATTCTTGATTGTTTTTAATTGATCTTAATGGGGTCTTTTTATAGGCCTCTAGTCCCAATTACAATAGGAAAATGAGTTTTATTGGTTTGAATCTCTTAATCAACTTTAACCTTGGATTTTTAATCCAAATCCATCTCTTAAACCATTTTCCTTTTACAGTCCTTTTTCAATTAGAACACTTTCAATTCAATAACTCAATTAGAATTAAACTATTTTTAAATTTCAACAAACAATTCTTTCTCTTTTTTTTTAAATAATAATAACTCTAAACTAAATATAATACCAAAAATAAATAAATAAATTCAAAATCTACTCTTAAAATATGAATTGATCCTGGACTAAATGGAGTGTTTACACTATTATAGGGATCACACTTTTCATTAATTTGATGCATGAAAAATATTATTAAATTAAAAAATCGAATACAATGATATCATAAATAAATTCTTAATGAACTAATTTTAAACCCTATTATGCCGGTCAAACAAATCAATTATAGTTTGATAACATATAATACTATTTATAAATTAGTAAATTAATTTATAATTTATACAATCAAATTAAAAATCAATTGGAATATCTTAATTTTTCTTTTACCATGACCATGCATACACGTATTTCCAATCATTCAATTTTTCTTATTCATTATATTTTATTCTTTTGGTTTAAAAATATTTTATATTCTTTTTTTTGTTTAATTATATCATTATCATTTCTCTCCTATTTTTTATTTTTATTAATTTGTAATTTAAAACCATTCAAATGAGTTACAATAGTTTTTTTTTTATTCCTCTTTTTGCTCTTACGACATAACTCAGATACAAAACATGTTCTTAAAAGCCAACCCTTGAAATATCACCTAATTATTTTGATGGCATGATGTGAGAACATCATAAGAAAATCATAATTAATGTTATTTCAATGCAGAATCAAGTTTCTCTGTATTGATTACATAGTTTAAGATACAAAACATGTTCTTAAAAGCCAACCCTTGAAAGCTCATAATCTTTTTGAGAAGTTTCAATTCTTATATAAGTTTGTTTTGTCAATAATGAATAATAGTAACACAATTTGAAAACATAATTTCTATTTTTCAAAAACAAATTTATTTTTAAAAGCTTTATGCTTATTAACATAATTTTATTTTGAATTTTTAAAAAATGACTAAATAATCAATTAGTGCAATTCTCATTATATATAATAATATTTGAAAATTCAATACATTTATAATTTAAACAACGAATTGAAATTTGATTCAATTGAATGTATATATGTTTTTGTTCAAACTGTTAAATTTAAATCTCTCTAATATAAAATACAGTAATAATAAAATAATAATAAGATTTATAACATATAATTCTGTTTATTCAAGTTTTAATACTGTCGTGAAAAGTGTCAAGGTGTGGTTTTCTAAACTTAGGTGGATGCAGCTGTAAGTTTCCTCCAGTCAAAAGCACAACTCTTGAGACTGTGTCTGTTGCTTAGATGCTACTTCCGGTAACTGCAAATACTATGTTAAGGGCAATCCTGTAAGTCTTCTTCAACTGTTTCCAGGGAAAAAAATATAGATGTGGTATACGCTTTACAACTAGACATGCTAGGAAGAAAAATGGAAATTTTATTAGATCTATTATTTCTCTCGGCTCTGCAATTTTCTAACAATACCTGGCCTTTTTCAATCTTTCAAAATAACTGAACCACTCACGAGCCAGTTCATCATAGTCTCACATGGCAAAGACCAGAATGAGTTTGGCATGGTAATGTTATAGGAAGAAGACAGAAGAAGGGTCACGATTTACTTGAATAGGACTGTTCTATAGTCGATACTCTATATCCTTAGCACAAAGGAGACAAGATCTCAAGTCTGGTTGATGAAACCAAGGCCTTATGATCAGAGCGTGATTAGCCTTGTGATCAGAGCGTGATTAACCGCTTCCTAGTCCTTGTTGACCACTAGGAGCAGTAGAAGATCGTTCTCAGCATGATGTATAACTAACAGGGATGGTCACAAGGTTGTCTGACAGACTCTCCCAATCCTTTTTGCAATTTAGTTGTTTTGAGTAAAAAGCTTTTCAAATATGGCCAGTACTGCACAAGTGAACTGATGAAATAAGTTAAAATTGGTATGTCTTTTATAGAAACATTTGCGGAATTGATTTTAAATTTTATATAAACTATTTACTTCAATAATACTTTTATTTACTTCATTAAATAATTATTGAAAACATAAATGTTTTAATCATATTCATCTAATATAATTTTGAAAATGTTATAAAAATTTGCTTTAAGTGTATATTTCCACAATTTTATAACTTTAAAATCATTGGATTTGCTAGCAAGAATGCCACAATTGTTAAAATTCCAAACTAAAATGGAAAGGGAAATTAAAGATCCATCACCAAAAGCACCATGAGATTCTAAAATATAAGTAATTTTTGTCAATGTAAAGAAACCCTTTGTCTGTCAATACCACGAAAAATGTTGCTTGAATCCTTGAACATTAACAAAAAATTAATTTGGAAGTAACAAGTTTGCATTAGTTTGGGAGGAGTTTTCTTCTTTCATATTAATGTTTTGAGGTTATATGGATTGACCATTGAATATAGACATTAAATTTACAGTTTCATCATGACTTCTTCTCCATGGATTATTTTATTTTATTTTTTGAAAAAAAAATTGAAATACAATTTCATGTTTTATTGCACTACATCTAACAATTATTGTTTTTTTTTTGGAAAAATTCTATAGATTAAAAAAATAATTTATTACTACATGCCTCTCATGTAAATAGCCATTTGCAAGTCCAATAAATCATGAGATGAAGAATGAAAATTGTTATATATATTAAATTAGAAGGGAGGGATTATTATTATTTTTTTTTGGACTTGTCTCTCTTATCTCTTAAATTATTAAAATCAATAGTTAAGAAAAGGTATAAAAAGATGTAATTTTTTTATATAACTTAATCACTCCCCTAAATTAAATACTAATTGTCATAACATATAAATTTGTAGAGCCATTGCTAAACATAACTAAAGGAGTCACCACCAATATTTTTATTTAAGTATGATTGGCCACCTAAATGAATTTATGCTCCTAAGGATGTCTTAAGCTTGACCAAGGATCTTTAAAAGAATAAGTTCTAGTTTACATTTTAGAACTAAATTCGACAGTTCAATTATATGTGAAGAAGATTATAGTACCCTCACAAAACCCATCTAAAGATGGTACTAGTTTAATTTTGTGTTAACTAAGCCTTAAAATATTTTTATAATTTACCAAATAATTTAATTATTGAAAATTGATCTTAAAATTACTCTAACCGTTTGGTAGTAATTTAAAATAATTTTTTCACCTCAAGAATATCCATGGAGACTCATGTCTCACTCAAAAGAGAATCCATCGTCAGATTCATTAACATATTTTTCAAGATATTATTTTTGAAAGTGATCAATAAAATCCTTCAATCATTTGGTAGAATTTTATTTTGATGTATATCCCCCAATCATTTGGTGGGATTTTTTGAAAACTTATTTACGATTTTTTTTTTAAATTGTCATTAAACCTTTCAATAGTTTAATAAAATTTAACTAAAAAATTTAAATATTCCAATCATTTAGTAGTATTGAAAAATTATTTTTCAAAAATTCATTATGAAATTATTCAATCGTTTGGTAGAATTCACAATTCAATATTTAAATTCTCCAATTATTTTGTAAGAATCATGAATTTATTATAAAAATTTATTTTAAATATGCATAAAAGAAAAATGAGAAACGACTAGGTAACATAAATAAATATGCAAATAAAGAAGAAAAAAATAGAAATTTCCTTATTTTCTTTCTTGTTTATCTACAAAACAGCCTATGGCTTCACTAGCGCCCTTCGTATGTGGCTATTAGCTTTCTTTTTGGTTTAAATAAAAATCAAACAGAAACCTAAAACACATATACTTGAAACCTTTGAAAACTTTGCTATAAAAACTTTTTGTAGAATGCCTCCCTTTTATGTTTCTTCTCAATTTCTTTCTCCAGCATAGAACTCCAAAGAAAAAAATCTTAATTATTTAAACCCAAAACACTAGAAAAAACTATAAAAAAAACTCTTAATTTTTTTTTATTTTCTTTTACTCTCTCTCTCTCTTGATTTTTCTAATTGATTCTTGATTATTTTTAATTGATCTTCATGGGGTCTTTTTATAGGCTTCTAACCCCAATTACAATAGGAAAATGAGTTTTCTTGGTTGAAATCTCCTAATCAACTTTAACATTGTATTTTTAATCCAAATCCACCTCTCAAACCAATTCCCTTTTATAGTCATTTTTCAATTAGAACACTTTCAATTCATCAACCCAATTAGAATTAAACCCTTTTCAAATTTCAACAAAACAATTCTTTCCCCTTTTTTTCTAAATAATAATAATAACTCTAAACTAAATATAATACCAAAAATAAATAAATAAATAAATTTGAAAACTAATCTTAAAATATAAATTAACCCCATATTAAATGGGGTGTCTACACTATTATATGTATCACACTTTTCATTAATTTGATGCATGAAAATTATTATTAAATTAAAAAATCAAATACAATAATATCATATATAAATTCCTAATGAACTAATTTTAAACCCTGCTATGCCAATCAAACAAATCAATTATAGTTTTGATAACATATAATTGGTAAATTAATTTATAATTTATACAATAAAATTAAAAATAAATTAGAATATCTTAACTTTTTTTATCGTGACCATACGTATACGCATTTCCAATCATTCAATTTTTTTTTATTCATTCAATTTTTTTCTTTTGGTTTAAAAATATTTTATATTCTTTTTTTGTTTAATTATATTGTTATCTTTTCTCTCCTTTTTTTATTCTTATTAATTTGTAATTTAAAACCATTCAAGTAAGTTACAATAGTTTTTTCTTTTTTAATGTTTTATTCCTCTTTTTGCTCTTGAAACATAACTCATTAGGCAAGTTTCCTTTATTTAAAATTTTGAGAGAGAAAAATCACCTAATTATTTTGATGGCATGATGTGAGAACATCATAATAAAACCATACTTAATGTTATTCCAATGCAAAATCGAGTTTCTCTATATTGATTACATTGTTTAAAATACAAAACAGATTCTTAAAAGCCAACCCTTGAAAGTTCATAATCTTTTTTGAGAGGTTTCAATCCTTATATAAGTTTGCTTTGTCAATAATGAATAATAGTAACACAATTTAAAACATAATTTCTACTTTTCAAAAACAAATTCATTTTTAAAAGCTTTATGCCTATTAACATAATTTTACTTTAAATTTTTTAAAAAATGACCAAAAAAATCAATTAGCGCAATTCTCATTATATATAATAATATTTAAAAAAGCAATACATTTATAATTTAGACAACGAATTAAAATTTGATACAATCGAATGTGTTTTTGTTCAAATTGTTAAATTTAAATCCCTTTAATATAAAATACAGTAATAATAAAATAATAATAAGATTTAAAACATATAATTCTGTTTATTTAAGTTTTAATACTGTTGTGAAAAGTGTCAAGGTGTGGTTTTCTAAACCTAGGTGGATGCAGCGGTAAGTTTCCTCCAGGCAAAAGCACAACTCTTGAGACTATGTGTCTGTTGCTTGGATGCTAATCCACACTGCAAATGCTATGTTAGTGAGAAATAATCTGTCGTTTTTCTTGCATTTTCCTGGGAAAAAAAATATAGAAATGTGGTATAGCTCTTAAACTAGACATGCCAGGAAGAGCAAATAAATGTAAAACTTTTGACAAGTTAGCTTTACTTTTTTGTCTACATAATTTATAAATCTAAAAGTTATTTAACAAAATGCCTATGTCAATCACTTGAACGAAAAGTGATCAGAGCACAAAGGAGAGAGGATCTAAAGTTTGGTTAATGAACCATAACCTTGTGATCAGAGCGAGATTGACTGACATTTGGTCCCTGCCCTACCAACCGAAGCAGTAGAGGATCGTTCTCAGCTGGTTCTTACCCTGCATGGGACAGATTCCCACAATTGTTTTTTGGAAAAAACTTTGAACGATTCTGCTAACTTTGAAACTATATCTATACATTTGCAGTACAATCACCGTAAACCAATTTAGTTGTTTAAATAAAACTCTTCAAATGTGGCCAGTTTTTTATGAAACAAGTTAAAACTGGACACTATTTGAAGAAGCATTTGGGAGAACTGATTTTAGATTTCCCAGTTGCCCAATTGGTAATAATGAATCTAATTTGCAATGAAAGCTTAGCAGCATCCAGAAAAAACATGCTTACCCGAGTGATGAATTCGGTTGTTTACACCATTGATCTAAGGAAATTTGATGCTAATGCTTGATTCTCTGCTACAGTTTGGGTGATTTTTTAAATATTAATTTGTTATTTAGTTGTTAGCTCAAGCTCTTAGACAACCAGTTTTACCCAAGCTAACTTAGTCTGACGCGGAGATGGTGAAATTTTTTCCTTTAGCTAAAATGACTTCACCTTGCACCAAAGGAAATACAAAGAGCACCACAATAGACATCAAAATAATTTTCCTGTGCAAATACGTCGGGGTAAGAGTTCTTTTCATTAAGTTCAGATCCCATATCCGGAAGCCCAAGCCAAGGTCAAGCCAAGGTTCGATATAAAAGAAGATTTGAGCAACTCATACCTTTTTTGGCCTTTTACTAAGATCAAGTATAGTGTCTGCTCTTATCAGATACGTGGGTCATTGATTTACGTGATATTAAATTAATTTTTTTAGGGGAGAGTCCATTATAGTAGCTTGCTACTGGGAGGACTGGTGCACCCCACCAATTTTAGTTCAATCATTTAAAAAGGTGGAGAGTAGCTTATTAGGCAAGATCCAATTACATCTGCTCGTCAATTAGGTTTTACTAGCATACAGATAGGAGGAAGAAAGCGTAGAAAATAGTAAGTGAGAAGGAGAGCACGAAATTGGAAGAAAGATTGGAACGAGTGAGCGAAAAGCAAAATTATGTATTAAGCTTTAATTGACACCTGGATTAGAATCTTTTCGAAAGTTGCCAATTGACAGAAAAAGTTACATATTGATGCTTTGAAGCACATAATAATCGGTCTATTAAAGGCTTTTTGCAAGTTCAATGAGAAATTGTTTCCTAAAAGCAATCTAAAACATAATTTTTTAAGCACAGTCCAACTTATAGTTTTAATTTTTTAATAAGATGAATGAAATTCTATGTTATATGGACTTAGATATAGATATTTGTTATTTGTATGTATCTAAGTATTAAACTCGCCATTTATTCAAATTTTAGACTTGTAAAGTTGACTAAAAATGCGCAAAAACAAAATATGATGTGCAAATACATCTTATAAAAAATTTTATTGGTGTGATGACATCAATTTACCTATATGAGAAGGATAAGGGCTAAACTCTCTTAAACTATGAAGATTGGCATCGGTGTCCCTTATTAGAGATTTTTAAAATAAAATATGAGAAATAATCTCACATTGAAAAAGAAAAAATAAAGATAAATAGTTAAGTCTGTTCAAAATAGAGAGATAAGTTTGTATAAAATGAACAATTTTAACTATTAAAAAACAAACAGTTTTTGTCTACTCAAAATAGACAATCATGTTTGTAGTTGTTTACCAAAAGCTTCTCTGGTTTTTTAAAAATATACAAAAGCAATTATTGGAACCTCTCCTTCTTTCTTCAAATGCTAGATTTTTTTTTTTATATAAAAGTTTTCCTACAAAATCCTTTATAGAAGTTTGGTGATCTTGTGATACACCGGTGAATGCTTGGTGGACTGATTTTGTCAATGCAAAACATAGTCAGTTACTAGGCTGCATTGTAACCTCAAAATTTATTGCTTTAACCCTTTTGCACACCTAGTAATTAAATAATATAGTGGGAGCAAATAAAATCTTAAGGAAAATGACACTATTACAAGCCTTGGAGCCTTTCCTCAAAATTTTAGATTTAGCAAAAGCAGTAATTTCAAATTTTTAGTATTTGCTCAAACAATCTTAAGATTTTATTTAGTTCAACAATGGCTACTGAAGCAACGCTCAGGGAATTGACTTCTAGTTTTGTCAAATTTGATCATTTTAATGGTGGCAATTTTTGAATATGATAGAAGAAGATGCATTTCTTACTTTCAACTTTGAATGTTGTATATGTTTTAACTACTCCCAGGCCAGAAGAAAATGAACAGAAGAATCTGTTATTGCAATAAGAGAGATAAAAATGGGATAATATAGACTATATATATAAAGGCCATATTCTAAACGGTCTGTCTGACAGCCTATTTGATACATACCAAAATAAGACTATTGCAAAGGAGTTATGGGACAAATTGGAGAATAGGTATATGACCGAGGATGCAATAAGTAAAAAATTTCTTGTTAGTCATTTCAATAATTATCATATGATTGATGAAAATTCTATAATTGAACAATTGCGTGAATTTAAAAGAATGCTTAATCGGTTTAAAGAATATAATATGAATATTGATGAAACAATTATTGTGTCCTCTGTAATGTCATAACATATAGATCCTTAAACCTATTACTAGATCTAACTTTAAAGAGTTGCCACCAATTTTTTTTTGTTAAGGTATGATTGGCCACCTAAGTAAATTTGTCCATTTTTAAAAAGAAATCCCAAATTTAACTTAGGTATTTTTAAAAAGTAGATTTTATTTATACGAAACTATGACTAGATCTGAGAGTATAGTTACATGTGAGGAATGTTATAACACTTTCACAATGCTCATCAAATGATGGTATCGGTTTGATTTCATGTTATTCAAGCCTTAAAATATTTTTGAATTTTTACCAAGTAAATTTAATTATTGAAAATTGATCTTAAAATTACTCTAATCATTAGGTAGTGATTTAAAACAATTTTCTTACCACAGGAGTATTCATGGAGACTCTTATCCCACTCTGAAAAGGCCCATCATCCAATTCATTAACATATTTTCTAAGAAATTATTTTTTGAAAGCAAATAATAAAATCCTCCAATAGTTTGGTAAGATTTTATATCAATGCATGTCCCCAATCATTTTATAGGATTTTGATTTGAAAACTTTAAAAAAAAATTTTGGAAAAAAAACATTAAATTTTCCAATAATTTGGTAAGATTTAACAAAATTTTGAATATTCCCATTGTTTGGTATGTTTGAAAAATTATTTTTTAAAATTTCAATATTAAATTCTCTAATCGTTTCGTAGAGTTCATAATTCAATATTTAAATCCTCCAATCATTTCGTAAGAATCATGAATTTATTATAAAAATTTATTTTAAATATGCATAAAAAAAGAAAGAGAAACAACTAAGTAACATAAATAAATATACAACTAAAGAAAAAAAAATAGAAATTACCTTGTCTTCTTTCTTGTTTCTCTATAAAATAACCTATGGTTTTACTAGTGCCCCTTGCCTATGGTGATTGCCTTTCCTTTTGGTTTAAACAAAAATCAAATAAAAACCTAAAACATATATACTCGAAACTCTTAAAACTTTTGCTACAAAAACTTTTTGTTGAATACCTCCCTTTTGTGTTTCTTCTCAACTCCTTTTCCTAACGTAGAACTCCAAAGAGAAAATTCTAATGATCTAAATCCAAAACACTAGAGAAGATTATAAAAAAACTCTTTTTTTTTTGCTTTTTTCTCTCTTGATTTTTCATGATTGATTCTTCATTGTATCTAATTGATCCTAATAGGGTTTATTTATAGGCTTTTAATCCAAATCGCAATAGTAGAATCTTTTCCTGGTATCAGTATCCTAATCAAAGTCAATTTTAGATTGTTAATCCAAATCTACCTCTCAAATCAATATATTCTCTTTTTCAATTAGAACATTAGACTTCAAACCAAATCAAACTTTTCCCTTTTTTCTTTTTTTTTAAACCATAAATTAATTAATTAACAAAATAAATAATCCTAAACTAAACAAAATACTAAAATCCTGAAATACCTCGGATTAATGGGGTGTTACATGTAATAGACAAACTTTCTTCATCATGGAAGGACTTTAAAAGAATTATGAAGCATGAAAAAAAAGAAATCACTCTTGAGGTTTTAGCTAATCATCTTCAAATTGAAGAGGAATATAGAAAGCAAGAACAAAATTTCAATTCTGGTGATGCCAAAGCTCATGTTTTGGAGGAAAGATAGACTACAAAACTTGATAAAAAAAAGTTCAAGTTCAAGCAGATTTCTAAATTTTAGATTTTTGAAAATTTAGAAATTTTTTCTATATTTTTAAAAAGTTTTAGTTTTAGTTTTTTTTTTTAAAATTATGACTTGAGATAATTGCATTACTATCACATAGTGGTTGTGTGTCTCTATATGTGTGATATTTACATATGTGTCAAATTTTCATTGGTTGATTGCAACATTAATTTCTGTTAGTAGTGTTAAGTCATTAGGTAAACTGATACATGGATTGAAAGTTGAGGTATTACATTGGACATATTTCAATAATTTAAGGATAGTGAAGGATATTATCCCAATGCTTTTATTTACTTCATTAAACAATTATTAAAAACATAAATGTTTTAATCATATTCATCTAATATAATTTTGAAAATGTTATAAATATTTTCTTTGAGTTTATATTTTCAAAATTTTATAACCCTAAAACCATTGGATTTGCTAATAAGAATGCCACAATTGTTAAAATTCCAAACTAAATTGGCCTAAAACCATTGGATTTGCTAATAAGAATGCCACAATTGTTAAAATTCCAAACTAAATTGGAAAGGGAAATTAAAGATTCGTTACTAAAAGCACCATGAGATTCTAAAAGACAAGTAATTTTTGTCAAAGTGAAGAAACCCTTTATTTGTCATTACTAGGAAAAATGTTACTTGAATCCTTGACCATTAGCAACAAATTAATTTGGAAATAACAAATTTGCGTTGGTTTGAGGGAGTTTTCTTCTGTCATATTAATTTTTTGAGGTTAATGTATTGACTATTGAATATAGGCATTAAATTTACACTTTCATCTTGACTTCTTCTCAATAGATTATTTTATTTTATTTTTTGAAAAAAAAAATCAACTACAATTTTATGCTTTATTGCACTATATCTAACAAATCCTTTTCTTTTTTTTTTGGAAATTGTATATCTAACAATTCTCATAGATTAAAAAAAAACACAACTTATTACTACATACCTCTCATGTAAATTGCAACTTGCAAGTCCAATAAATCATGAGATGAAGAATGAAAATTGCTATATATATTAAATTAGAAGGTAGGGATTAATTTATATCAATGTAAAATATTTTAATTTTATATTTTCTTTAATTATTAATCTCAATATTTAAAGAATGAGATTAAATTTTTTTTCGACTTGTTTCTTTCATCTTTTAAATTCATTAAAATCAATAGTTAAAAAAAGTATAAAAAGATGTAAAATTTTTTTATATAACTTGATCACTCTCCTAAATTAAATACTAATATATGGATCACACTTTTCATTAATTTGATACATGAAAATTATTATTAAATTAAAAATCGAATACAATGATATCATATATAAATTCTTAAGGAACTAATTTAAACCCTGCTATGCCAGTCAAGCAAATCAATTATAGTTTTGATAACATATACTACTATTTATAAATTAGTAAATTAATTTATAATTTACACAATCAAATTAAAAAAATTGGAATATCTTAAATTTTCTTTTATTGTGACCATACGTATATGCATTTCCCATCATTTAATTGTTCTTATTCATTCTATTTTATTCTTTTGGTTAAAAATATTTTGTATTTTTTTGTTTAATTATGTTGTTATCATTTGTCTCCTATTTTTTATTCTTATTAATTTGTAATTTAAAACCATTCAAATGAGTTATTATAGTTTTTTTTTTTTTGTTATTCTTCTTTTTGCTCTTAAGACATAACTCATTTGGCAAGTTTCCTTTATTTAAAATTTTCAGAGAGAAAAATCACCTAATTATTTTGATGGCATAATGTGAGAACATCATAAGAAAACCATAATTAATATTATTCCAATGCAGAATCAAGTTTCTCTATATTGATGCAAATATGTTCTTAAAAGCCAACACTTGAAAGCTCATAATATTTTTTTAGAGGTTTCAATCTTTATATAAGTTTGCTTTCTTTATAACATTCGATTTGATAAATATTAACACAATTTAAAAACATAATTTTTACATTTCCAAAACAATTTATTTTTAAAAGCTTTATGCCTATTAATACAATTTTAATTTGAATTTAAAAAATCGATCAAACAAATCAATTAACATAATTCTCATTATATATAATAATATTTAAAAAATCAATTCATTTATTATTTAGATAACAAATTAAAATTTGATTCAATCGAAGGTATATGTATTTTGTTTAAACTATTAAATTCAAATCCCTTTAATAAAAAATACGATAATAATAAAATAATAAGATTAATTACATATAATTCTCTTTATTTAAGTTTAATACCGTTGTGAAAAGTGTCAAGGTGTGGTTTTCTAAATCTAGACGAATGCAGCGGTAGTTTCCTCCAGGTAAAAGCACAGCTCCTGAGACTATGTGTCTGTTGCTTAGATCCTAATCCATACTGCAAATACTTTGTTAGAGAGAAATACTCTGTCGTTTTTCTTGCATTTTTCCAAGGAAAAAAAATAGAAATGTGGTATAGCTGTTAAACTAGACATGCCAGGAAGAAAAAATGGAAATGTTTTACTTTCAGATTCTGTTAATTTCTTTCTGCTCTACCAATTTTCTAACAAAACCTAGCCTTTTCATCTTTGGAAAAAAACGATGAGCACTATGAAGCAGTCATATAGTCCCGCATGGAAAAGACAGATGAGTTATGGATAATATTTATTCGAGGAAGAAAGGGAAAATATGCACGTGTTATGGACCTTAGGAAGAGTCATGAATCTCACATCATAGAAGGGTCACTGGGGTATAAAAGGGTTCACACAATCTCTATCTTGTGAGGCGTCTTTTGTAAGATAAAATCGTGAGACCAGAGGGGCCAGAGACTCCGAGCATGCACTCATCCTACGTCTTAGATCAGCCTAACCGCCACGGTTCACACCCTTGTGAGGTATTGTCCGCTCTGGCCTCCTGGCCTCATGGTTTTGTCCTACAAAAGACACCTCACAAGTCAGAGGTGGTGTGAACCCTTTTATACCCTAGTGACCCTCCTATCATGTTCGATGTGGGATTCAAGACTCTTTCTTAGGTTCGTGACTCACGACCTTACATAAATAGGATTTGTTTTATAAGCTCGTACATTTGTATCCTTAAGCAAAAATGAGAAGATCTCAAGACTAGTTGATGAAACATGGCCTTGTGATTAGAGCGTGATTAATCGCTTCCTGGTCACCGTTGACCAGTTGGTGCAGTAGAGGATCGTTCTCAGCATGGTGTTTAACCAGTTGGGATGGTCACAAGGTTGTCTAACAGACTCTCCCAATCTTTATTGGAATTTAGTGTTTTGAGTCAAAAACTTTTGAAATATGGCTAGTATTGCACAAGTAAACTGATGAAAGAAGTTAAAACTGGTATGTTTTATATAGAAGCGTTTAGGGAATTGATTTTAGAATTGTCCAATTGGAAGTTAAAACTTTTTGCCTATTTGGTCATGCTTCTGAACCACTTCTATTAGCTTTTCAAGTTTGTCTCTTATGTGTTTTAATCAATTTTTAAAATGATGGCTATGCTGAGAGGTTTAACTGAGAATCATGGTGAATATGTTCGATATAATATGCTGAGAGGTTTAATATCCAATTTTAATGTTTCACTGAAAGATGGATTTAAATCCTTTCTAAGGGATTGAATAATATATTTAATTTTATTTATTTATTTTTAGATCATATCCAATTATAAAGTATTGCTGTAGTATTGATGAATTTTTTTTTATAAAAAATTCACAGTTTAAAAATAAAAGAAAATGAATAATATCATTTAATTGATCAGTTCAATATCAGCTGCAACAAGAGGATTAACAACTCATATAATATTCAAAAATTAGATTATTTACATCTTCAATCCAAGGAAATTGTGATTTTAATGCTCCATTCTGTTACAATTTGGGTGACTTTTTGAAGGTTGATTTGTTAGCTAGTTATTTGCTTGGGTTCTTAGAGAACATGTTTTATACGAGCTAGCTTAGTGTGTGGCCTTGAGACCGTGAAATTATTGGTTTTAGCTGGGATGACTTTAGTTTATATTGAAAAAGTAACAAAGATTACCGCAATATTCCAAAGCTATGCTCCAAAGTCTGTGGTTTCATAGAAATAAAAAAAAATTTTTGTGCAAATACATCAATGTGCCACATGCAAAAATTCATAAAATAAAATTTTTAAATGTACAAAAAATAAGACTCTTCATTGAGGTACCATGTAGCTGTTTCTTGTATCATAAAAATTTTGTACATAAAAAATAAATTTTTTTTTTGAATAAGTTTGCATCCCATTTTAAAAGTATAAGCCAGAGGTGATGTGGAGTTGCATTATAAAAGAAAAATTAAAAACAAAACTCATATTTTTCTTGACCTTTTGGCTAAGAACAAGTGTAGTATTTATACTTATTAGTTTAATATTTGGTCTGTGGGTTGTTGACTCTTATAATCTTAAATTAATTTTTTTAGGGGGAAAGTCCATTACAGTAGCTTGCTATTGGGATTCTTGAGCGTCGCCTTTGCATTACACTATAGCATTAGTGTTGCACTACAGAATTGGTGTCACAAGCTATGTGTTTCTTAGACCAAAATCATGTGTTCGTGCGACCCAAGACTACTTATAGTCGATGTCAACTTTTCACGAGTTCATTTTCTTATGGATAGCTCAATATCTTTCAAGCTACATACTCATGAACTTTTCCTAGTTGCACATTCTCAAACTTGGTAGGAAGGAACCCAACTCCCATCATCTCATCAGCCCATAATTCTTAGGGTGGCCTTGAGCACCAATCTCTACTTGCAGGCATCAAAGTCTCGAGTATCGACCCACCTTTGCTCATAAGAGCACACAGCCCAAGTTCTCGTGATATTATCTCATTCTGTCATGATGGGAACCTAACATCACGCCTGCCCACATCATACGCAAGTTTTCTTGCTTAGAACCCGAAAACACAACACCAACGCTGGTCAGCATCCAGCCCAAAGCTACATTAGGCTCATATTGTCCCACGAAATTCAAATCTCAAGGTCTCAGCCTTTAGCCTCATTCTAGGCTACCTGCACACATGATGGACACTTAACATATGTTTATCCTACGTCAAGGACTCGAATGTACTACCCTAGCCATAACATACATCTATCGATTGGTTACAAAGGTCTAGCAGCATGCCTGCCTACTAGCTCACTCATCTTTCAAGCTTAATGGTATCCCTTCTATGCAAATACCATATCATGATCCTTTTGACTTCAGAAATCGAGGGGCATAGTGAACACTACCGCCTAACCCTATGGTTCATAGCTACGGTATGATATGAGGCCCATCGACCCTAACTGTCTCTGGGTTTACTATGACGCAAGAAGACATCGTGTCATATTTGTGACCCAACGATGATTGCCCACCTAGATACCACATGTGCCTATCAGTAGCTTACTTCAAACTAACCAAGCCTCTACTTGCCTACTAACCAAAGGAGTGGTGGAGAGTTAACACCAGTCGTCCCCCTTTAAAGAGAATAAAAGCTTTTCCAATCATTCTACCAAGAACTGTAAGAATGTCTGAAATGGGGACACTTTTCTCTCCAACCACCTGAGGGCCTCATGACCTTCTTTTTGGTCACCATGATTTTTAGATTCCATTTGTTACTCCATCAACCGACTCGAGGGTGCCTACGCATGGCTTTGATTGACAGTACTTGACTAGTTATTTGGCTACAAGGCATTCGTCCACTAGCTTATTCTTACCCATGCATCTTGGGGACTAGGGCTCACATCATTCGTACACACTGTCAGCAATATGTTTTTAGACTTACACTGCCCATGCATAGTTTTATGACCATTATCTCGACCACAAGGCCTTCATTGCTACTCAACTCAAGGTCAATTATGATAGGATTAAGGCACACTAAGGCTTAACCATAACATTTTCCTCTACTTACTATGTTGATGCCCTTATCAATGCCAAGACCAAACCTAACTCTGTTGTTGCACACAGTTGACATTTTCTCATGTGTTTTTTACTTGTGCCCTTAAAGATTAAGTCATAATCACGTCAAATGAGACATTGGCCACAATTCTCATTCATTACCGATGTAAAGAACCATCCCAGCTCTAATGCACCTCTATGCTATCTCCATATATGACTACTAGACTCAAACTGTTGCTTAATAAATTCCACTGCATTGCTTCACCCATGATCACATCATGTTGTAACTTAAGGCACCCTTATTAATCATGACCCTCAGTCGAATGAATGACCCACCTACTTTGTCATATATTAGTATGCCTTGCTAGATGTGACCCATAACACTAATCGCACGCCTACGACATTGACTCTTCGATGTGCCCCTTTGGACATGGTGCTTAGGTCAACCACAATAGACCTTATCATGGTGGTATTCAAACAATTTAGCCATCTCACAATTTGGGTCCTTTCAACCCCTTCAAGGTCACCTCTCTAGGTGTGGGCCTCTGGCTAACTACCCTCATGATAACACCTTAACACTCATTATCTCGGACTCAACTCATGCACAATATCTCATAAGCTTCATCGCCTTAGCTCAATACCACTAGAAATCACAAGTCTCCCTCATTTTTCCTTGAACTCAAGTCAGTTCTGTATGCAACCATATCTCCATGATGGTTCCACAAATCATTTACCTTGAATCTGACATAACTCTTAGGGCATCTCAAAACCCACTCAATGCTCGAAGATCCATTAATTAAACTCTAAACATAAGGTTTCCTAACCAGTTCAATCTCAAAGATCACCAACCCACTTGGTACTTAAGGTCCACTAACCTACTTGAACTCATGGCCATCCCATGGGTCACATCTACTCAAAGACTTCATATTTGGCTCAACTCAATTGGATTTTCTCTACACTACTTAAACTCATCTAATCTGCTAATCGAATGTAAACTCGAATGCTAATACCATCAATTTTGCTCAACTTAATTGGTCTTCTGACCTACACAACTCAATGTTTTATCAATTAGCCAACTCTCGTTTGCTCGTTCCATTGAACTACAGACTATTATGGCCTACTGACCACCATATCTCATAAAGCTTTCTCTCTTGACCAACATAAAGCATGGTTTATCTAACACACTCTCGTGATCCTCTGACCATGAGAACTCATGGTCTGTTGACCATCACAAACTTAAGGTGTTAACCTTTACAAAATGGGTCCAAGTGACCCAAATACTCAGCGTATATCCCTGCTAGGGCATTTACACCATACAACAAGTGCACATGTTAGTAACTAATCTCAATAAGCTCAACTCAAGTCCTTTGGGACAAGACTTTTTAGCCTACATGGCCTTACACAAACCATTTCATGGTGTATGCCCCTTTTGCATCATTGTCTCAACATGGTTTTTCCTACCGTAAGGGCATCACATGTCTGGCATCCAAGAGCTAACTTGAAAGCTTTTTACCTAGGCTAATTTTTTTTCATGTATAACCTCGATGGCTCATTCTTGAGCCCACATAGCCACAGAATCATATTCTTGTCTCGATAGCTCTCTTTGAGCTTAACACCATATCAATTTCTAGTTATCATGTCCACATTTAGGCCTTTTTAATCCCACCACTAAGCCGAACTAGGCTCTGATACCATGTGTCACAAGTCATGCATTCCTTAGACTGAAAATCACATGTCTGTATGGAACCAAAACTACTCATAATTGAGGTTAGCCTTTCACAAGTCTATTTTCCCATGGATAGCTCAATATCCTTCAAGTTGCATACTCGTAAGCCTTTTTTAGCTTTAACCCCTAGGGTCACACATTCCCAAACTCGATAGAGAGGAACCCAACTCATATCATCTCATTAGCCCATGATTCTTGAGGTGACCTTAAGCACCCATCTTTACTTGTAGGCATCAAGGTCTCGAGCACCAATCTATCTTTACTCATAAAGTCGTATAGCTTCGATTCTTGTGATATTATCTCATTCTAGCATGGTGAGAACCTAACACCATGCCCTCTCGCATCATATGTAAGCTCTTGTGCCTAGAACTCGAAGGTATAACACTAGTGCTAGTCGATAGCTAACCTAGCCACACTAGGCTCATCTCATTCCATGAAGCTCTTATCTCAGGGCTTCAGCCCTTACCCTCATTCTAGGCTACCACATGTATGATGGACACTCAACATCATGCCCGTCCTATCACAACGACTTAGGTGTCCTACCCCAACTGTAGTTCACATTTACCGATTAGCCACAAAGGTTTAGCAGCGTGTTTGGTTGCTAGCCCATTCATCCCTTGGCTTAATGATGCCTTTTTACGCAAATACCATATCATGATTCTTCTGGCTCAAGAAAGGGAAACCAAGGGCCATAACGAATGCTACTATCTAACCTCATGGTTCAATGCCGTGACTCTATACGAGACTCACCGACCCCAATCGTCCCTGAGTTTACCAGTCGTCCCTCTATAAAAATCATAAGAGCTTTTTCAACCATCTTACCATGAACCATAAGAATGTCTGAAATGAGGATACTTTTCTCCCCAGCCACCTTAAGGCCTTTCTTCAACCAATTCAAGGCCTCGTGGCTTTCCTCTTAGTCACTATAATTCTTAGATTCCACTTGTTGCTTTACCAACTCACTCGATGGTGCCCGCGTATGGCTTCAATTGATAGCACCCGATTAACTATTCGCTCCAGGGTGCCCCCTACTGGGTTGCACTTGCCCGCACATCTTGGTGATTAGGGCTCACACCACCTGCACACACTATTAGCAACATGTTCTTGAGCTTACACTATCTGCGCACAACTCCAAAACCACTATGCCAACCATAAGGCCTCGTCTGCTACTTAGCTTAAGATCAATCATGGTAGAACCGAGGCACACTAAAGCTTGACCATGCAACTGGCCTAGCGCACCCACCAATTCTAGTTTAAATCTTTTTTTAAACACAAAGGCCTGGTGCACCATATTAATACAAGTTACATCTTTCTTTAAATCTTAAATAATGTTTTCTGCCTCAGAGGTAACAACAGAGCATCCTATTGCTTTTTTGGCCAAATGGTTTTCTTTCTGCATGTTGGAAAACAAAAGCAAAATGTCATGACTCATAAATTATTAGACTTTTCTGTCACAGCAATACATTAATAGGATGTATCGAGTCTACTTTTCTAAAAGCAAGAAATTTTTTAAAATTTTTTTAAGATTATAAGTATAAATTATAATCAGAATTGAATATTACATTATTAAATAATCAATTAAATAACCAATCAACAAATTAAAATATAATTATACAAATTCAACATACAAACTTAAATATAATGAGGTTTGAAAATCAAATAAATAATCAATTAATAAATTAAAATATAATTAAATAAATTCAATGTAAAATTAAAATAAACTCATACGTGAGACTTGAATTTAAAATAAAACTAATATGAAGTTTGTGAATTTTTTAAAAATGATTTAATAAAAATTTTAATAAAAAATTTAAATAAATATATTGATAGAATTCAATGTGAAGATTAACAATATATAAAAAATTTATTAAAAATATTATTTATAATTTAAATTTGATCTATGCTTATTTAATAAAATTATGTCAATACTTTCACTAAAAATATTCATCTAAAAATATATCAAAATTTATTAATTTTTTTTAATATTTACACATTTAATCTATGTAACGAAATCTTTTAATTTATATATTTTGATTTTCAATTTTAGACTTTATTAATTGTTTTTAATAAAATTTTTTATAAACTTTACCTAAACACTTCATTTAAGTCTTTTGAACCTTAAAGAGTAGAGGTAGAGGATTTCTTTTTGATCGGAGGAAGATAATTTCCAAAATAATTATTATGCAAGGTACATATAGATATCTCAACTAAAAGATTAGATTTTAAATTTTATAATTTAAAAATGTTTAAAATTATATAACCGAAGTCAAACTAAAATAGAAAACCAAATCTTTCTAAATTACTATAAACTTAAATCTGTTTGTTGGTCATTAAATTTGATTTTTTTTTAATCTTTCTAATTAATTCAAGACTATACATACTTCTTTCATTTTTATTAATTTAATTATAATATCTCTCCCAGAATCAAGCTTTAGATGAGAAAAAAAATTCTCCACTATTTAAAAAGGAGTAAAAATTTTTAATATTTTATTTAAAATTGAGTAATGTACTCTCAATTAAAACAATTGCTAAAATTTTAATGAAAATAAATGAAAATAATTCGAATAAATATTAGTATTAAATTGAATTAAAAATACATTACATAGATTTATGTAAAACAACAAAAATTTTACTAATTTTTAAGTGAAGCCACCAAAAAAGTTTCACAGAAGAATCCAAGAAAAGCCACAGTAAAAGTACAACAATTATGCAAGACATTAGATCAACAAAAATACAATAATGCAGAAAGAAGCAAGAAATCTTATCAGAAGTGAATCCAACCATAAAATCTTATGAAAAATAATCCATCTACGAGTTCAACATAATGCACCTCAGCATAATTCAGCTTTAGGTGAAAATGAACAGGACAACAATGTCAAGTCTTTTTTGGTGTTGTAGTACTCAATGATTTTGGCATTATGTTTCAGTTCAGCCCTTTTGTGATATATCAATATCTGAATTGAATTTGTAAAGACACACATTTCAAGTTTCAAACCATGGATTCTATTTTCTAAGGTAAACAAGCATACAAAGTGTTGAGATGTCCCCTTAGAGACGATGAAACTACCATTTTAAATTGTAGTTTGACAACTCTTAAAAATTAGTTGGAAATTTTTTTGGACAGAAATCGCACATTCCTATCATATCATAAACGGAATATAAGCGTGGTGTATAAAGAAGAAACATATCTCAACGTTTAAACATACTTACCTGGACGGGGTCAATGACTTCCATTGCACTTTGGATGGGTGCTTCTCTAAGGTCTCCTCAAGTGGAAGAGCCTACGTCATAATTTGTGGCAGCTGGGCCTGCGTATGCACTCAATTCTAGTTTCAAGTTCTTATTTAGAAAGCCCAGTATGGGTATTTGAGTAGTTTCAAGTTTTTATTTATAAAGCCAGTATGGGTATTAGAGTTAGTGCAGTTCTTATTTAGAAAGCCCAGTATGGGTGTTTGAGTAGTTTCAAGTTTTTATTTATAAAGCCAGTATGGGTATTAAAGTTAGTGCAGAAAAATGATCAGTAGATTTTTGTTTATCTTACGTATCTTCAAAAAAAAAAAAAAAAGCTTCATACAAGGCTTTAGTCCCTGATTTTGCCCACTTTCAAACCAACTTGTGGTAAATGTAAAAAATAGATGACATATATAATTGATAAAGTGTGGCCATATATTAGTCGACCGATGGGAAGAACCATCAGAAGCTTTGCTCATCAAATAGGCAGATAAATATTCTATTTCTAAATGTAGCTGTAATCTATTGGTGGGATTAGTGCAAAAATTACGCTTTCTACTAACACAGGTTAGAAAATTACGAAATCTGTAATGGAGTTTGAGATTTTCTGAAGTCTCGAATGAAAATAATTGGAGTTTTCCCATCAGTTTTGGAAATAGCTGTGAATGTCTTTGATGATAATTGTTTTCTTTTTCACCCTTTTTCCAATTTCTGAAGCCGACATAACTGGAGCTTGAATCCTGTCATATGGTTATCAGCAGAACTTACCACCTACTCTGGTCAGATATATGTTGTATGGTACTACTTATCATGAATATTGATTATGAGTTCAGTTGGCATTGAGATTGAGCTGCGTTTGATTGTAATTATTAATTTTGATAGAAAATGTAATGCGAGATACAATATTACAAGTGAATTTCTTCTGAATCGCAAATCGCAAAAGCATGTAAGAATTTATGTTATTGTGATTACCTTCAATCACAATCTTTTATCACAAATTCACAATCACAATACCAAGTTGGAATCCAAGTAATTATGTTATGTCCCATATTGGCTAGTGAATAGCATGACAACCCTCGCATTGGTTACAAAATATTAGCAAACGCAAAATCTTAAGCATCTTTGCGCTTGGGGCAGTGACGCAGCTAGTGAGGTTCTAACCGAGGCGCGTCTATTGCTGGTTGAAAACTATTTCCAACCCCCCTCTTAGGCCTTGGTTCAGCCTTGGCCTTTGAGAATTTCTGGAAGGGCTCCCTTTGGGGTAAAGCCCTACAGTTCTTAGTTTTGAAAGCTTTCATATAAATACGCTATATATATATTCAAGGAATCAGGTGATTTAAAATGTATTCTGTTTTTTTTTCTGAACTCATTTTATATTCTGTCTTGCTTTCTCAACTTATTTTATATCTAAAATATCTTCTTTTTGGCTCCAGTCGAGCCATTCATCTGAGGGATTCGAACCCTCAACAGTTATTTTTATCAAATTATACCGGTTTTCAAGACTGGAGCTATCAACTACTTAGCTGTCTCTCTAAAAGTTAATTTCTATTTTTTTTTATTCTACCAAATTAATTTCTATTTTGTTTTTATTCTACCAAATCGAACAAGGGCATATGAGTTGATATAGAAAGATATCGTGTGAACCTATAGGTCAATCTACTTATCTGTATATATAGATATATAAATGCATCATCTAACATGTCTATTTGTGAACTTGAAATAAAAGAATCACCCTCAACCCCATGCCTGAATAAAAGCAGTAAAGGGTTCCAAATAAGTCATATAGAATCAATCAATTCATGGTAAAATGCTTCTACTCTATCCCACATTTTATTAAAATTTTTTGTCAATATGATAGAGGGATCAAATGGTATAGCTCTTTTGTTGGTAGCTTGGAGGATTAGAAACATGACTGTTGCCTTCTAATTGGTTGTTTTTGCATTAATTGCTACTTCATCAATCTTACTGATTAGTGTACCCGGTGTATTGCTTCTCCAGATGGTTGGTTGAGTAACAAAAATATTGTATTTTCATATAAATCCATTTCTAAGTTCCCTCATATCTTTAGGCTTTGGGTAAATAACGAGATAATGAATCTTCTTTTTGCCACTGGATTTTCCAATCAAATTCGTCCAAGTTCCTCATACATTTAGGCTTTGGGTAAATAGCAAGCTAATGAGTCTTCTTTTTGCCATAGAATTTTCCAATCAAATTCGTCGTAACACTCGTAATGATCAACTTCCTTGGGTCCTTCAATTCCTTTTCTTATAATGTTAAGTAACGAAAATGTCTTTCCAGAAAAAAAAAAAAATTGACTGAAGGTTCTAAAACATTTAATTAATTCAATTGTAAATGTATACATCAATTCAATCTTACAATGTTAATGCAAATGCCTTTTCTAGAAAAAATTTTGACTCAGTTGTAGTTGTTGATGTTAAATAGTAAAATACATCACTTTGAAAACAATTGATTCAATTATACATATAGACATCAATCTAAACCTATAACTCATAGGTGTATAATGTTGATCCAAACATTTGACCACTGGATTGTAATTTTATGTACTTCTCGAAATGTTAAAAATAAGAAAATAATATAGTAAAACAAAATAAATAAGATTTCAATATACTTCTATTTATTTAAATCTTAATACTGTAGTGAAAAGTGCCAAACTTTTGATGAACCATAACCTTGTGATTAGAGCTAGATTAACTGATACCTCGTCCCCGCCCAACCAACTGAAACAGTAGAGGATCGTTCTCAGCTGGTTCTTACCCAGCGTGGGATGGTCACAAGGTTGTTTGACAGAAACCAATAATTTTGTTTTGGGAAAAATCTTTGAACGATTCTGCTAACTTTAAAGCTATATATATGCATTTGCAATGCAATCACAGCTAACCAATTTAGTTCATTAAGTAAAACTTTTCAAAAATGGCCAGTATTTGATGAAACAAGTTAAAACTGGAACTAAATGAAGAAGCATTTAGGAGAATTGATTTTAGATTTCCCAGTTACCAAATTGGTAATAATGAATCTAATTTTCAATGACAGCTTAGCAGCATCCAGAAAATACATGCTTAGCCGAGTGAATTCGATTGTATACATCATTGATCTAAGGAAATCTGTGATGTTAATGCTTGATTCTCTGCTACAATTTGGGTGATTGTTTAAATACTTGTTATTTAGTTATTAGCTCAAGTTCTTAGAGAACAATTAATTAGTTTTTCCCAAGCTAACTTAGTCTGACGCAGAGATGGTGAAATTTTTTGTTTTAACTAAAATGACTTCACCTTGCACCAAGGAATAACAAATTAAAGACACCGCAATAGACATGAGAATAATTTTCATGTGCAAATACATCAAGGTAGGAGTTCTTTTCACTAAGTTCAGATCCCACATCCAGAGCCCAAGCCAAGGGTCACGCCAAGGTTCGATATAAAAGACAATCCAAGCTATAGTGTAACTCGTACCTTTCTCGTCCTTTTACCTAAGATTAAGTGTAATATCTGTTTTATCAGTTTAATATTTGATACGTAGGTCACAGATGATATTAAATAAAATCTTTTAGAGGGAGAATCCATCACAATAGCTTGCTACCGGGAATCTCGAGTGTCGCTTTTGCGCTGCACTACAGCACAGGCCTGGTGTCACGGACCTAAGGGGGAGTCCTGAATCCCACATCGAACATAATAGGAGGGTCACTGGGGTATAAAAGGGTTCACACCATCTCCGCCTTGTGAGGTGCCTTTTGTAGGACAAAACCGTGAGGCCAGGGGGGGCCAGAGCGGACAATACCTCACAAGGGTGTGAACTGTGGCAGAAAGGCTGATCTGGGACACCGGAAGGGTGAATGCCTGGGTCCCGGAGCCGCGCGGGTTCGGAGCTTGAGTCTCGACCCGTGACAAGTGGTATCAGAGCCAACCCTAAACCGTTCGATCCACGCCGAGCGCCTCGAGGGAGGTAGGCAGGGTGGCCAGCCTCCGTGACGAGGGCGTCACGAGGTTGGGTGCGGGAGAATGTCACGGACCTAAGGGGGAGTCCTGAATCCCACATCGAACATAATAGGAGGTCACTGGGGTATAAAAGGGTTCACACCATCTCCGCCTTGTGAGGCGCCTTTTGTAGGACAAAACCGTGAGGCCAGGGGGGCCAGAGCGGACAATACCTCACAAGGGTGTGAACTGTGGCAGAAAGGCTGATCTGGGACACCGGAAGGGTGAATGCCTGGGTCCCGGAGCCGCGCGGGTTCGGAGCTTGAGTCTCGACCCGTGACACCTGGCACACTCCACTCCACCAGTTCTAGTTCAGTATTTGAAATCGGATAAAAGTAGCTAATTGGGCAAAAATCAATTTTAATAGGTCAGAAGCTACAAAGTAAGGAGCGTAAGAAAATGGAAGAAAACTGGGAACGAGCGAGCAAAATTAATTTTTAGAGACACTTGGATTCATAATTTCTTCGAAATAAGCCAATTGACAGAAAGAGCGACATATTAAAGCTTTGGAGTGCATGATAATCTATCTATTAAAGGCTTTTTGCAAGTTCAATAAGAAATTGTTGCCTAAAAGCTTGTGATACTGAAATTGAAAAAAAACAAAATAGAAGAGCTTGTAAGGATATCATGACTATGAGATCTCGACGATAGAAATGTAAAACATAATTTTTTTAAGCATAGTCCAACTTATAGTTTTAATTTTTTAATAAGATGGATGAAATTTTATGTTATATGAACTTAGATATGGATATCTGTTATTTGTATCTAAGTATCAAACTCATCTTTTGTTCCAATTTTAGAATTACAAAATTGACTAAAAATGTGCAAAAAAAAGATATGATGTGCAAATACCTCTTATAAAAGTTTTTATTGGTGTGATGACATTAGTTTATTTGACTGAGAAGGATAAGGGCCAATCTCTCTTGAACCATAAAGATTGGCACTGGTCCCCTCCCCCTCCTCTCTCCTTAATTGATTCTCTTTTTTTTTTTTTTTTTTTTTACTTTGAAAATTTTTAAAAATGTTCATATTTTAATTTTTAAAAATATTTTAGATTTTGAAAATTTAAAAATATTTTCTTGATTTTTAAAAGGTTTTAGTTTTTTTTTTTTTAATTATGACTTGTGATAATTGCATCATTGTTACATAATAACCATGTGTCTCTGCATATATAATATTTACATGTGTCAAATTTTCATTCGTTGATTACATCATTAATTTTTGTTAACAGTGTTAAGTCATTGGATAGATTGATATATGAATTAAAAGTTGAGGTATTACATTAAACATTTTTCAATAATTTGGTAGTTGTGAAGGATATTATCCCAATGCTTTTATTTATTTCTCTAAACAATATATTAAAAACATAAATGTTTTAATCATATTCATCTAATATAATTACAAATATAATTTTTTTAAGCACAGTCCAACTTACAATTTTGTATGTATCGAAGTATTAGACTCGTAATTTATTCAAATTTTAAAATCGTAAAATTGACTAAAAATATTCAAAAATAAGATATGATGTGCAAATATGTCTTATAAAATTTTTTATTAGTGATTGACATTGTTTGATCAGTCTAAGGAGGATAAAGACCAATCTCTCTTGAACCATGAAGATCCAGTGCTAGTCCTTCTCCCTCCTCTCTCCTCAATCAATTCTCTTTTATTTTTCATTTTATTCTTTTTATTTTTTAAAAGAAAATTCATATTTTAAAATTTAATAAAATTTAGATTTTGAAATTAAAAAATAAAATTTCTAGATTTTAAAAAGTTTTAGTTTTAGTGTTTTTTTTTTTTAATTATGTGATGTGATAGTCAAATTATTATCACATAATATCCGTGTGTCATTTATGTGTGCAATGTATAAACATATTGAATTTTCATTGGTTAATTGCATCATTAATTTCAGTGTTAAGTTATTCAATAAAATGATACAAGAATTAAAATTTAAGGTATTACATTAGACGTTTTTTAATAATTTAGGGGTCGTGAATATTGTTGGAATGCTTTTACATACTTTATTAAACAATATTTTAAAAAAAGATAAATGTTTTAATCATATTCATCTAATATAATTTTGAGGATGTTATAAATATTTGCTTTGAGTGTATATTTTCAAAATTTTATAACCCTAAAATCATTGGATTTACTAGCAAGAATGCCACAATTGTTAAAATTCCAAACTAAAATGGAAAGGGAAATTAAAGATCCATTACTTGAAGCATGAGATTCTAAAAGACAAGTACTTTTTGTCAAAGAAGTGAAGAAACCCTTTGTCTGTCATTACTAGGAAAAATGTTGCTTGAATTCTTGAACGTTAAAACAAATTAAAAGTTAAAACACTAAAAATTCATAGGCTACAAAAGCTGTTCTCTATAAATAGATCTTATATTTTGCAAGCAATTATTGTTTATGGTTAAATTTTGCAAGAAATCTGATAGAATTCAACATATTATAAGGCTAGGAGTGATCAAATCTAAGGTTTTAGTTGCTTTTGCTAGAATTAGTTGAGGGGAACTTCTTGATGTTCATATTCCCACCAGTAAATTGCTGAAATAAAGCAAAGAAATCGATTATTATCAACTTCAAATTGGTCCATAATAATCTGTTGCTAACTTGCTATATATTTTTGCCTCACCAATCCATGAGACCCAGGTAGTTAAGGCTTTAATCAATCCCATCTCGAAATTGAACAACAAAAGAAAGTGTGGTTGGCTCTATAAAAGGGATTGGAGTGGCCACTTCCAATTTTTTTTAACCTGGACGGGTTCAATGGCTGATCAAGAAGACACTCATTGGCCAGGACAATGACCTTCATTGCACTTGGGAGGGGTGCCGCCCTAAGGTCTCCCCAAGTGGGAGAGCCTACGTTATAATTTGTGGCAGTTGCGCGGCTCCTATCCAATTTCAAGTATAAAGGTTATCCAATTTCAAGTATAATGGTTCGTCTATGACTTCTGTAACAACATTTGCTAATTTTCATGGCATGGCCTAGGACAATGACCTTCATTGCACTTGGGAGGGGTGCCGATCCAATTGTCTTGTTTTCCTGTAGAGGATCGTTCTCATTTGGTGTTCATCTAGCTGAGATGGTCATAATGCTGTCTGACTTAAAACCTTTTTTGTGCCTTACTTTAATTTCTTTGTCAATCTCCACATAATTCCGCTCAATTTTACAAGTTAGAACTTTACATTACAATGAACTTTTGGTTTAAATTGATACCATGGGCACATACCTGAAGCCATGTATACAATCAATAAACACGTTTTTATTTCAATGGCAACTACTAAGGCGCTGGCATCCAGTGGTAGAGATGAAACTTATCAATTATGATATCTTAGATTAGATTGTATATTGGCCAATATATATGATTATTTTAAAGGGTTTTTTTAGTTGGAGATAACACTAACTTGTTATTTCTGAATTGCATAATGATTGAGCTTGTAGTACTGTTATTTTTTCGCACTTAGGGCCATGACGCATCTAGTGTTAATATATATGTATATATACACGTGAACATTTGCTGTTCTTAGCAAAATATTAGTTCAACATAGGGCGCTTAAGCATAATTCAGCTTTCAGAATTGCAATTGAAAGTAGTGCGAAATAAAAACTTTTAGCCTTCTTGGACTAAACCTATAGTCTACTTTGTGGATCTGCAGACCCAAGAAGAAAAGCCTTTAGAGCAATCCGTATGCCATGTTGATCTTGATTCGAGTTAAGGTAACCCTGCAGAAATTAAAACAAATAATTAGTAGTTAGTAGGAGTAACTTTTTCATTTTTTGTTTTTTTGTCGGACAGTTGGGAGGGAGCTAATAGAACTAAAGTTGAAAATGAAAATGACAACAATGTCAAAGTTTTTCAAAAAAACTTTGAACGATTCCGTTAACTTTGAAGCTATATATATACATTTGCAATGCAATCACTGCAAACCAATTTAGTTGTTTAAGTAAAACACTTCAAATATGGTCAGTATTTCATGAAACAAGTTAAACTGGACGCTATTTGAATAAGCATTTGGGAGAATTGATTTTGGATTTCCCAGTTGCCCAATTGGTAATAATGAGTCAAATTTGCAATGACAGCTTAGCAGCATCCAAAAACAAACATCCTTACCCGAGCGAATTCGATTGTTTACACCATTGGTCTAAGGAAATTTGTGATGTTAATGCTTGATTTTCTGCTACAACTTGGTTGATTATTTAAATATTTGTTATTTAGTTATTGGCTCAAGTTCTTAGGGAGCAATTACGTTTACCCAGGCTAACTTAGTCCGACGCAGAGAAGGTGAAATTTTTTGCTTTAACTAAAAATGACTTCACCTTGCACCAAAGGAATAACAAATTAAAGAGCTCCACAATAGACATGAGAATAATTTTCCTGTACAAATACATCAGGGTAGGAGTTCTTTTCACTAAGTTCAGATCCCATATCCAGAGCCCAAGCCAAGGGTCACGTCAAGGTTCGATATTAAAGAAAATTCGAGACTCAAAGCATCTCATACCTTTCTCAGCCTTTTGGCTAAGATCAAATGTAATATCTGTTCTTATCAGTTTAATATATGATACGTGGGTCAATGCCCCACATGATTTTAAATTAATTTTTTTAGGGGAGAGTCCATCACAGTAGCTTGCTACTGGGACTCTCGAGCGTTGCACTACAGTACAGGCGTGGCACACCCCACCAATTCTAGTTCACTAATTGATAGAGGTGGAGAGTAGCTAATTGGGCAAAAACCAAATTCAGCAGCTTATCAATTAGGTAGGCGTGGCACACCCCACCAATTCTAGTTCACTAATTGATAGAGGTGGAGGGTAGCTAATTGGGCAAAAACCAAATTCAGCAACTTATCAATTAGGTTTTACTAGCATATAGATAGGAAGAAGAAAGTGTAGAAGCCTGAAAGTGAGAAGAATGAAAGAAAATGGAAGAAAGATGGGAACGAGCGAAAAGCAAAATTATGTATTAAGTTCGGACTCAAAATCTTTTCGAAATAAGCCAATTGACTTACAGAGTGACATGAGAAATTGTGGCCTATAAGCTTGTGGTACTGAAATTGAAAAAAAAAAAAAAAAAGAGCTTGCAAGGATATTATGACTAGGACATCTTGACGAAAGAAATCTTTTTAAGCATAATCTAACTTATAGTTTTAATTTTTTAATTAGATGAATAAAATTCTATGTTGTATGGAATCGGATATGGGTATATGTTTTTCGCATATATATAAGTATCAGACTTGCCATTTATTCATGTTTTAGAATCTTAAAATTGATTAAAAATGTGCAAAAAAAACATATGATGTGTAAATACGTTTTATAAAAAATTTTATTAGTGTGATCGACATCAGTTTACTTGTCTGAGAAGAAAAGGGCACATATATCTTGAACCATGAAGATTCACGTTGGTCCCCCTCTCTCTTCTCTCTTTGATTGATTCTCTTATTTTATTTTATTTTTAATTTTCATATTTAAAAATTTTAGATTTTGAAAATTTGAAAAAAATTTTCTAGATTTTTAAAGTTTAATTTTCATTTTTTTAATTATAACATGTGATAGTCGCATCGCAATTACATAATCGCCACATCTCTATATGTGTAATATTTGCACATTTGTCAAATTTTTATTAGTTGATTGCATCATTAGTTTTTGTTAACAGTGTTAAGTCTTTAGGGAGATTGATACATGAATTAAAAGTTGAGATATTACATTAAATATTTTTCAATAATTTAGGGGTTGTGAAAGATATTATCCTAATATTTTTATTTACTTCATTAAACAATTATTAAAAACATAAATGTTTTTATCATATTCATCTAATATAATTTTGAGAATGTTATAAACATTTGCTTTCAATGTATATTTCCAAACTTTTATAACCCTAAAATCATTGGATTTGCTAGCAAGAATGCCACAATTGTTAAAATTCCAAACTAAAATAGAAAAGGAAATTAAAGATCCATTACTAGAAGCACCATGAGATTCTAAAAGACAAGTAATTTTTGTCAAAGTGAAGAAACACTTTGTCTGTCATTACTAGGAAAAATGTTGTTGAAATCCTTGAACATTAACAACATATTAATTTGGAAACAACAAATTTGCATTGGTTTGGGGGAGTTTTCTTCTATCATATAAATGTTTTGAGGTTATATGTATTGACCATTGAAAATAAGCATTAAATTTACTGTTTCATCTTTGACTTCTTCTCCATGGATTATTTTATTATAATTTTTGAAAAAAAAAATTCAAGTACAATTTCATGCTTTGTTGCACTATATCTAACAATTTTTTTTTTTGGGAAAAATTGTCATAGATTAAAAAAATAACTTATTACTACATTCCTATCATGTAAATCACAACTTGCAAGTCCTATAAATCATGGGATGAAGAATAAAAATTGTTATATATATTAAATTAGAAGGGAGGGATTTTTTTTTACTTATCTCTCTCATCTCTTAAATTTATTAAAATCAATAGTTAAAAAAAGGTATAAAAAGATGTAATTTTTTTTTTATATAACTTGATCACTTCCCTAAATTAAATACTAATTGTCATAACATAAAAATCCATAGAATTATCACTAAATATAACTAAAGGAGTCGTCACTAATCTTTTTTATTTAAGTGTGATTGGCCACCTAAGTGAATCCATACTCCTAAGGATGTCTTAAGCTTGACTAAAGATCCTTAAAAGAATAGGTTTTGGTCTTCATTTTAGAACTAAGCTCAAGAGTTCGATTACATATGAAGAAAGTTATAATATTCTCACAACGCACATCTAAGAATGGTACCAGTTTAATTTTGTGTTATACAAGCCTTAAAATATTTTTGTAATTTATCAAATAATTTAATTATTAGAAAATTGTCTTAAAATTACTCTAATCATTTAGTAGTAATTTAAGATAATTTTTTTACCTCAGAAGTATTAATGGAAACTCATGTCCTACTCCAAAGAGACTTCGTCATTGGATTCATTAACATATTCTTCAAGACATTATTTTTTAAAATAATCAATAAAATCCTCCAATTACTTGGTAAGATTTTATTTTGATGCATATCCCCCAATCGTTTGGTGGAATTTTTATTTGAAAATCTATTTACAATTTTTTTTTTTAAATTGTCCTTAAATCTTCCAATGGTTTAATAAAATTTAACTTAAAAATTTAAATCCTCCAATAATTTGATAGGATTGAAATATTATATTTCAAAAATTCATTATGAATTCTCAAATCGTTTGGTAGAATTCATCATTCAAGATTTAAATCCTCTAATTATCTGGTAAGAATCATGAATTTATTATAAAAATTTATTTTAAATATACATAAAAGAAGAAAGATAAACAACTAAGTAGCACAAATAAATATAGAAATAAAGAAGAAAAAAATAAAAATTACCTTGTCTTCAGTTTCTCTACAAAATAGCTTATAGCTTCGCTTGCACCCCTTGCCTGTGATGATTACCTTTCTTTTTGGTTTAAATAAAAATCAAACAGAAACCTAAAACATATATACTTGAAATCCTCGAAAACTTTGCTGCAAAAACTTTTTGTTAAATGCCTACCTTTTGTGTTTTTTCTCAACTCTTTTCTGCAACACATAACTCTCAAGAGAAAATCTTAATTCTCGAAACCCAAACATAAAAAAAGACTATAAAAAACTCTTAATTTTTTTTGTTTTCTCTCTCTCTCTCTCTTAATTTTTTTGATTGATTCTTGATTGTTTTTAATTAATCTTAATGAAGTCTTTTTAGTTTCCTTTAATCCCAATTACAATAGGAAAATGAGTTTTCTTGGTTTGAATCTCCTAATCAACTTTAACCTTGGATTTTTAATCCAAATCCATCTTTCAAACCAATTTCCTTGTACAGTTCTTTTTCAATTAGAACACTTTTAATTTAACAACCCAATTAGAATTAAACCCTTTTCAAATTTCAACAAAACAATCCTTTCCCCTTTTTTTAAAAATAATAATAATAACTCTAAACTAAATATAATACAAAAATAAATAAATAAATTCAAAACTTTATCTTAAAATATAAATTAATCCTGGACTACATGGGGTGTCTACACTATTATATGGATCACAATTTTCATTAATTTGATGTATATAAATTATTATGAAATTAAAAAATCAAATACAATGATATCATATATAACTTCTTAATGAACTAATTTTAAACCCTGCTATGTCGATCACACAAATTAATTATAGTTTTGATAACATATAACACTATTTATAAATTAGTAAATTAATTTATAATTTGTACAATCAAATTAGAAATAAATTAGAATATCTTAAATTTTCTTTTATTGTGACCATACATATACGCATTTCCAATCATTCAAATTTTCTTATTCGTTCTATTTTATTCTTTTGGTTTAAAAATATTTTATATTCTTTTTTTAATTATATTGTTATCATTTCTCTCCTATTTTTTATTCTTATTAATTTGTAATTTAAAGCCATTCAAATGAGTTACAATAGTTTTTTTTTGTATTCCTCTTTTTGCTCTTAAGACATAAGTCACCCCTTTTTCCTTTATTTAAAATTTTGAGAGAGAAAAATCACCTAATTATTTTGATGGCATGATGTGAGAACATCATAAGAAAATCATAATTAATGTTATTTCAATGCAGAATAAAGTTTCTCTATGTTGATTACATAGTTAAAAATGCAAAACATGTTCTTAAAAGCCAACCCTTGAAAGCTCATAATCTTTTTGAGAGGTTTCAATCCTTATATAATTTTGTTTTGTCAATAATGAATAATAGTAACACAATTCTAAAATATAATTTCTACTTTTCAAAAACAAATTTATTTTTAAAAGCTTTATGCCTATTAACATAATTTTGCATTGACTTTTTAAAAAATGATCAAACAAATCAATTAGTACAATTCTCATTATATATAATAATATTTAAAAAAAATCAATACATTTATAATTTAAACAATGAATTAAAATTTGATTCAATCAAATGTATATGTGTTTTTGTTCAAACTGTTAAATTTAAATTTCTCTAATATAAATTACAGTAATAATAAAATAATAATAAGATTTATAACATATAATTCTGTTTATTTAAGTTTTAATACCGTTGTGAAAAGTGTCAAGGTGTGGTTTTGTAAACCTAGGTGGATGCAGCGGTAAGTTTCCTCCAGGCAAAAGCACAACTCTTGAGACTCTGTGTCTGTTACTTAGATGCTAATCCACACTGCAAATACTATGTTAGAGAGCAATACTCGGTCGTTTTTCTTGCATTTTCCAGGGAAAAAAAATAGAAATGTGGTATAGCTGTTAAACTAGTCATGCCAGGACGAAAAAATGGAAATGTTTTACTTCCAGATTCTTTTAATTTCTCTCTGCTCTGCCAATTTTCTAACAAAACCTAGGCCTTTTCATCTTTAGAAAAAACCATGACCACCACCAAGCAGTCATATAGTCCCCATGGAAAAGACAGATGAGTTATGGATAATATTTATTCGAGGAAGAAAGAGAAAATATGTGAGACCTTACATCAACGGGATCTGTTTTATAGGCTCATACCTCTGTATCCTTAAGCATAAAGGAGAGGATCTCAAGACTGGTTGATGAAACATGGCCTTTGTGATCAGAGCATGATTAACCGCTTTCTGGTCGCTGTTGACCAGTTGGAGCAGTAGAGGATCGTTCTCAGCATGGTGTTTAACCCAGCTAGGATGTTCACAAGGTTGTCTGACCGACTCTCCCAAAGCCTTTTGGAATTTAGTTGTTTTGAGTAAAAAACTTTTTAAATATGGCCAGTATTGCACAGGTAAACTGATGAAAGAAGTTAAAACTGGTATGCTTTATAAAGAAGCATTTGGGGAATTGATTTTAGAATTGTCCAATTGGAAGTTAAAACTTTTTGCCTATTTGGTTATGCTACTGAACCACTTCTATTTGCTTTTCCAGTTAGTCTCTTATGTGTTTTAATCAATTTTTGAAATGATGGCTACGCTGAGAGGTTTAACAAAGAATCATGGTGAATAGGTTCGATATAATATGTTGAGAGGTTTAATATCCGATTTCAATGTTTCACTGAAAGATGGATTTAAATCCTTTCTAAGGGATTGAATAATATACTTAATTTAATTTATTTATTTTTAGATCACATCCAATTATAAAGTATTGGTGTAGTAGGGATGAATTATTTTTAATAAAAAAATCACGGTTTAAGAATAAAGAAAAAGAAAATATCATTTAATTAATTAGTTTCAATATCAGTTGCAACAAGATGATTAACTACTCGTATGATATCCAAAAATTAGATAATTTACGTCCTCAATCCAAGGAAACTGTGATTTTAATGCTTCATTCTCTACAATTTGGGTGACTTTTTGGAGGTTAATTTATTAACTAGTTATTTGCTTGGGTTCTTACAGAACAAGTTTTATACAAGCTAGTTTAGTGTGTGTGTCACGGGTCGAGACTCAAGCTCCGAACCCGTGCGACTCCAGGACCCGAACATTCACCCTTCCAGCGTCCAAGATCAACCTTCTTGCCATGGTTCACACCCTTGTGAGGTATTGTCCGCTCTGGCTCTCCTGGCCTCACGGTTTTGTCCTACAAAAGACACCTCATAAGCCCAGTGACCCTCCTATTATGTTCGATGTGAGATTCAGGACAAGGCAGAGGTGGTGTGAACTCCGCCGGTGTGAACTCTTATATACCCCAATGACCCTCCTCCTATTATGTTCGATGTGGGATTCAGGACAAGACGGAGGTGGTATGAACTCTTATATACCCCAGTGACCCTCCTATTATGTTCAATTCTCCCGCACCCAACCTCGTAACGTCCTCGTCACGGAGGCTAGCCACCCTGCCTACCTCCTTCGAGGTACTTGGCTCCAGGACCCGGGCATTCACCTTTTCGGCGTTCCAGATCAACCTTCTTGCCATAAATACCACTTGTCACGGGTTGAGACTCAAGCTTCGAACCCGCGCGGCTCCAGGACCCGGGCATTCACCCTTCCGACGTCCCAGATCAACCTTCTTGCCATGGTTCATACCCTTGTGAGGTATTATCCGCTCTGGCTCCCTTGGCCTCACGGTTTTGTCCTACAAAAGACACCTCATAAGGCGGAAGTGGTGTGAACCCTTATATATCTCAGTGACCCTCCTATTATGTTCGATGTGGGATTCAAGACTCTTCCTTAGGTCCGTGACATGTGGCCTTGAGACCGTGAAACTGTTGGTTTTAGCTGAGATGACTTCAGTTTACATTGAAAAATTAACAAAGATTACCACAATATTCCAAAGCTATGCTCCAAAGTCCGTGGTTTCACAGACAACAAAAAAATTTTACAAATGTATGAAAAATAAGACTTTTCATTGAGATACTATGTGGCTGTTTCTTGTATCATAAAAATTTTGTACATAAAAGATTAAAGTTCTTTCGAATAAGTTCGCATTCCATATTGAAAGCATAAGCCAAAGGTGACGTGGAGTTGCATTATAAAACAAAATCAAGACACGAAACAATTTATACCTTTCTCGGCCTTTTGGTTAAGATAAAATGTAGTGTTTGTTTTTATCAGTTTAATATATGATACATGAGTCATTGACTCACATTATATTAAATTAATTTTTTTTGGTGGAGAGTCCATTACAATAGCTTGTTATAGGGATTCTTGAGCGTCACCTTTGCGTTGCACTATGGCACTGGTTTGCCACACCCCACCAATTCTAGTTTAAGTCTTTCTTTAAACTTAAGGTCCTAGCTTACGCCATTAATACAAGTTACATCTTTCTTTAAATCGAAATTAATGTTTTCTTCCTTGGAGGTAATTTCTTTCTTGCGTGCTGCAAAACAAAAGCAAAATGTCATGACTTGTAATGGGATGTATCTAGTCTACTTTTCTAAAAGCAAGATTTTTTTTGAGATTACAAGTATAAATTATAATCAGAATTGAGTGTTACATTATTAAATAGTCAATTAATCAACCAATCAACAAATTAAAATATAACTACACAAATTTAATATACAAACTCATATATAGTTAGACTTGAACATCAAATAAACAATCAATCAATAAATTAAATTATAATTAAATAAATTTAATATAAAATTAAAATAAACTCGTACATGAGACTTGAATTTAAGATAAAACTAATATGAAAGTTACAAAATTTTTTCTTAAAATTGATTTAATAAAAACTTTAATAAAAAATTTAAATCGATAGAATTCAATGTGAGGCTTAATAATATATAAAAAAATATTAAAAAAATTATTTATAATTCAAATTTAATCTATACTTATTTAATAAAAATTATATCAATATTTTTACTAAAAATATTCATATAAAAATATATATCAAAATTTATTAAATTTTTTTTAATATTTACACATTTAATTTATGTAACAAAACCTTTTAATTTATGTATTTTGAGTTTCAATTTTGGATTTTATTAATCGTTTCTAATAAAAATCTTTATAAACTTTACTCAAAAACTTCATTTAAGTCTTTCGAATCTTACGGAGGAAAAGGATTTCTTTTTGATTGGAGGAAGATAATTTTCAAAATAATTATTATGCAAGGTACGTATAGATATCTCAAATAAAAGATTAGATTTTATATTTTATAATTTAAAAACATTTAAAATTATATAACCGAATTCAAACCAAAATAGAAAACCAAATCTTTCTAATTACTGTAAACTTAAATCTGTTTATAGTCATCTTATCAGAAGTGAAAAAGAATCCATCTATCAGTTCAACATAGTGCACTTAAGCATAATTCAGCTGTAGTTGAAAATGAACAGGACAACATTGTGAAGTCCTTTTTGGTGTTGGATTATTCGATGACTTTGGCATTATATTTCAGTTCAGCCCTTTTGTTGGTATATCAATTTCTGAATTGGACGCGTGAAGACACACTTTTCAGGTTTCAACCTATGGATTCTTTTTTCTAAGGTAAACAAGGATACAAAGTGTTGAGATGTCCCTTTAGAGACGATGAAACTACCATTTTACATTGTAGTTTGACAGCTCTTAAAAATTCTTTGGAATTTTTTTTGATAGAAATCCCACATTCCTATCATTTCATAAATGAATTATTAGCGCGGAGTATAAAGAAGAAGCATATCTCAACATTCAAACATACTTACCTGGACGGGGTCAATAGGCGATCAAGAAGACGCATGGCCTAGGGTAGTGACTTCTATTGCACTTGGGAGGGGTGCTGTTCTAAGGTCTCCTCAAGTGGGAGAGCCTACGTCATAATTTGTGGTAGCGGGGGCCTGCGTTCGCGCGGCCCCTACTCAATAGTTTCAAAATTTTTTAACTTTCAATGTAGTTTAGTAGTGGTGAGTAGGTAGTCTGGGCTTCAAATATTGAAAAAGCAAAATGGGTATTGTAGGCCGTTCGGAGAAATGATCATTAGAATTTTTTATCACCTTTCATTTCTTTAGACACGAAATTTACTCCATACAAGGTGGATAAATGTGAAAGATAGAGAACATATGTAATCCATGAAAGTATAGCCAGATATATTAGTCGAGATGGGAAGAACCATCAGAAGCTTTACTCGTCAAATAGGCAGATAAATATTCTATTTCTAAATGTAGCTGTAATCTGTTGGTGGGAGTAGTGCAAAAATCACGCTTTCTACTAACACAGGTTAAAAAATAGGAAATCTATAGTGGAGGTTTGAGGTTTTCTGAAGTCTCGAATGAAAATAACTGGAGCTTTCCCGTCAGTTTTGGAAATAGCTGTGAATGTCTCTGATGATAGTTGTTTTCTTTTTCACCTTTTTTCCAAATTTTGGGACATGAATCCTTGTCATTAGGGATTTAAAGAGCGGTTGTGGTTACGTTTTTTATCACATCGCATTTATTACGTTTTCGAATATAACGAAAATCATTACGATTATCGAGGTTATCACGGTCGTAAATTTTTTTTTATTTTACACAATTTATTATAAAATGTAATAATTATAATTATAATAATAACTCTTATTTAATGATTTTTAAAATAATTTATAATGTTATATTTTTTATTTTCTAAAAGAAATTGTTCACAATTTCAATTAGATTATAATAAAACATTTATATTTGGTTTAGCAACAAAATTTCACCCACTCATGATTCCTTCTCCAACAATTCCCTAAATTTCCCCCTGGTTACCAAAATCCCTCCTCTTCAAACTTCTTCATGGTGTCGCCTTAGGCCTCTCTCAAATCAACTCAATCAACTTTATTCAAGTCTTCTTCTTCTCCCCCTTTTTTTTTGCATCTTTCACTCTCTCTTGCATACACTTGTCTTTCTCACTTAGATTCTCATGAATACAAAGATCAACATTATTCTACAAAAATTTTACAAAAAAAAAAGTTAATTTAATTTTTTTCTTACCTTCTTGGATTTTGATTGTTGATTGAGGATTTGAGATTGATTTGAAATTGGGTAGCTCTTGATTGAATGGTTGATACTGTTTTCTAATTTTTTTTAGACTGATTTTGAAATTGAGAATATCAGATTGAGTTATCTTTTGGCTTTTGTTTTTCCTTTTGCTTTTGCAATCTTGGTTGTTTTATTTTAATTTTTGGGAATATTGGCAAATTATGTTGAAAGTTTTTTTTTTTTTTAATTTGTACTGACAATGGAAAAATAGGATAACAATAATAATGGATCGTTATTGCCGTTATTCCCCATTATGCCATTTTTTTGGTCACTATACACCATTTTGAATGTGATTAAATTTTTCAATCAATAACGATGGTAAGTGGTGGCACTATCACAATTTTGCGATCTCTATTATGCTATAGCACCACTATTTGAATCACTGCTGGTCATGTGGTTATCAGCATAACTTACCACCTAATTGGGTCAGATATAAGTTGTATGGTGCCACTTATCATGAGTATTAATTATGAGTTCAGTTGGCATTGAGATTGAGTTGCATTTGATTGTAATCATTAATTTTGATAGAAAATGTAGTGCCAGATTCAGTATTACGAGTGAAACAGTATTACAAGTGAATTTCTTCTGAATCGCAAAAGCATGTAAGAATATATGTTATTGTGATTACCTTCTATCACAATCACAGTATCAAGTTGGGACCCAAGTAATTATGTTATGTCCCACATTGGCTAGTGAATAGCATGAAATCCTTGCATTGGTTACAAAATATAAGCAAACGTAAAGAGTTAAACAACTTTGTGCTTGGGGCAATGATGCAGCTAGTGAGGTTCTAATCGAGGCGCGTCTATTTAGTTGACAACTATTTCCAAATCCCCACTTAGGCCTTGAAAATTAATGTTTAAATGTCCTTCAAAAGTAAGTAAATAGATCCGAAACATATAAAATGCTGTTAATCCGGCCGTGGACCAAGCTATTATTGCAAAAATCGGTGAATACAACCAACTGTCACTAAGAATTTCATCTTTGGACCAAAAACAAGCAAGGGGTGGAATACCACAAAGAGAAAGTGTACCCACTAAAAAAGCAATTTGTGTAATTGGCACAGCCTTTGAGAATTTTTGGAAGGGCTCCCTTTGGTTGATAGTTTGTAGAAGTAACTTTTTCATTTTTGATTGATTCTTTTATTGTATTTTATTTTATTTTTACTTTGATTTTTTTAAAATTTTAAAAAAAAATTTAGATTTTTAAAATGTTTAATTTTTATTTTTTTAATTATGACATATGATAGTCGTATCGTGATTACATCATCGCCACATCTCTATATGTGTAATATTTGCACATGTGTCAAATTTTTATTAGTTGATTGTATCATTAATTTTTGTTAATGGTGTTAAGTCATTAGGTAGATTGATACATGAATTAAAAGTTGAGATATTACATTAAATATTTTTCAATAATTTAGGGGTTGTGAAAGATATTATCCCAATATTTTTATTTTCTTCATTAAACAATAAATAAAAACATAAATGTTTTAATCATGTTCATCTAATATGATTTTGAGAATGTTATAAACATTGCTTTAAGTGTGTGTTCCAAAATTTTATAACGCTAAAATCATTGGATTTGCTAGCAAGATTGCCACAATTGTTAAAATTCCAAACTAAAATGGAAAGGGAAATTAAAGATCCATTACTAGAAGCACCATGAGATTCTAAAAGACAAGTAATTTTTGTCAAAGTGAAGAAACCCTTTGTCTGTCATTGTTAGGAAAAATGTCGCTTAAATCCTTGAACACTAACAACAAGTTAATTTGGAAATAACAAATTTCCATTGGTTTGGGGGGAGTTTTCTTCTGTCATATTAATGTTTTGAGGTTATATGTATGGGCCATTGAATATAGGCATTAAATTTACAGTTTCATCTTTGACTTCTTCTTCATGGATTATTTTATTATATTTTTTGAAAAAAAATTCAAATACAATTTCATGCTTTATTGCACTATATCTAACAATTTTTTTTTGGAAAAATTCTCATAGATTGAAAAAAGTAACTTATTACTACATGCCTATCATGTAAATAGCAACTTGCAAGTTCAATAAATCATGGGATGAATAATGAAAACTGTTATATATATTAAATTAGAAGGGAAGGATTTTTTTTTCGACTTATCTCTCTTATCTTTTAAATTTATTAAAATCAATAGTTAAAAAATGTATAAAAAGGTGTAATTTTTTTTATATAACTTGATCCCTTCCCTAAATTAAATACTAATTGCCATAATGCATAAATCCGTAATGCCATCGCTAAATATAACTAAAGAAGTTGCTACCAATTATTTTTATTTAAGTGTGATTAGCCACTTAAGTGAATCCAGACTCTTAAGGATGTCTTAAGCTTGACCAAGAATCCCTAAAAGAATAGGTTATAGTTTACATTTTAGAATTAAGGTCAAGAGTTTAGTTACATGTGATGAAAGTTATAGTACCCTTATAATGCCCTTCTAAGGATGGTACCAGTTTAATTTTGTGTTATACAAGCCTTAAAATGTTTTTGTAATTTACCAAATAATTTAATTATTGAAAATTGCTCTTAAAATTACTCTAATCATTTGGTAGTAATTTAAGATAATTTCTTCACCTCAAGAGTATTAATGAAGACTCATGTCCCACTTTGAAAAGACTTCATCATTGAATTTATTAATTCAAGACATTATTTTTTAAAACCATCAATAAAATCTTCCAATCATTTGGTAAGATTTTATTTTGAGGCATACCCCCTTAATTGTATGGTGAGATTTTTTTTAAAAAACCTATTTATGAATTTTTTAAAAAAATTTATCATTATTCTTCCAATGGTTTGATAAAATTTAACTCAAAAATTTAAATTCTCTAATAATTTGATAGGTTATTTTTCAAAAATTGATTATGAAATTCTCCAATCGTTTGGTAGAATTCATGATTCAAGATTTAAATTCTCCAATCATTTGGTAAGAATAATGAATTTATTATAAAAATTTATTTTAAATATGCATAAAAGAAGAAAGAGAAACAGCTAAGTAGCACAAATAGATATACAAATAAAGAAGAAAAAAATATAAATTACCTTGTCTTCTTCCTTGTTTCTTTAAAAAACAACCTATGGCTTCACTAGCACCCTTTGCCTGTGGTGATTAGCTTTCTTTTTGGTTTAAACAAAAATCAAAGAGAAACCTAAAATATATATGCCTGAAACTCTCGAAAACTTTGCTATAAAAACTTTTTGTTAAATGCCTATTTTGTATTTTTCTACTCAATTCCTTTCTCCAACGTAGAACTCTCAAGAGAAAATCCTAATTATCTAAACCCAAAATATCAGAAAAGACTATAAAAAAACTCTTGATTTTTTTTTTGCTCTCTCTCTCTCTTGATTTTTTTGATTGATTCTTGATTGTTTTTAATTGATCTTAATGAAGTCTTTTTATAGGCCTCTAATCCCAATTACAATAGGAAAATTAGTTTTCTTTGTATGAATCTCATAATCAACTTTAACCTTAGATTTTTAATCCAAATCCATCTCTCAAATCAATTCCCTTTTACAGTCCTTTTTCAATTAGAACACTTTTAATTCAACAATCCAATTAGAATTAAAACCTTTTCAAATTTCAACAAAACAATTCGATCCCCTTTTTTCAAAAAAAAAAAATAATAACTTTAAGCTAAATATAATACCAAAAATAAATAAATAAATTTAAAACCTAATCTTAAAATATAAATTAATCCTAGACTAAATGGGGTGTCTACACTATTATATGGATCACACTTTTCATTAGTTTGATGCATGAAAATTATTATTAAATTAAAAAATTGAATACAATGATATCATATGTAAATTCTTAATGAACTAATTTTAAGCCCTACTATGCCTATCAAACAAATCAATTATAGTTTTGTAACATATACTACTATTTATAAATTAGTAAATTAATTTATAATTTATACAATCAAATTAAAAATAAATTAGAATAACTTAAATTTTCTTTTACCGTGACCATACGTATACGCATTTCCAATCATTCAATTTTTTTTATTCATTCTATTTTATTCTTTTGGTTTACAAATATTTTATCTTCTTTTTTTAATTATATTGTTATCATTTCTCTCTTTTTTTTATTCTTATTAATTTGTAATTTAAAACCGTTCAAATGAGTTACAATAGTGTTTTTTAATTCCTCTTTTTGCTTTTAAGACATAACTCACCCCTTTTCCCTTTATTTGAAATTTTTAGAGAGGAAAATCACCTAATTGTTTTGATGGCATGATGTGAGAACATCATAGGAAAACCATAATTGATGTTATTTCAATGCAGAATCAAATTTCTTTATATTGATTACATAGTTTAAAATATAAAACATGTTCTTAAAAGCCAACCCTTGATAGCTCTTAATCTTTTTGAGAGGTTTCAATCCTTATATAAGTTTGTTTTGTCAATAATGAATAATAGTAACACAATTTGAAAATATAATTTCTACTTTTCAAAAACAAATTTATTTTTAAAAGCTTTATGCCTATTAACATAATTTTACTTTGAATTTTTAAAAAATGAACAAAACAAATCAATTAACGCAATTCTCATTATATATAATAATATTTAAAAAATCAATACATTTATAGTTGTGACAGCAAATTAAAATTTGATTCAATTGAATGTATATGAGTTTTCGTTCAAACTGTTAAATTTAAATCTCTCTAATATAAAATACAGTAATAACAAAATAATAATAAGATTTATAACATATAATTCTGTTTATTTAAGTTTTAATACTGTTGTGAAAAGTGTCAAGGTGTGGTTTTCTAAACCTAGGTGAATGCAGTGGTAAGTTTCCTCCAGGTAAAAGCGCAACTCTTGAGACTACGTGTCTGTTGCTTAGATGCTAATCCATACTGCAAATACTATGTTAGAGAGCAATACTCTGTCGTTTTTCTTGCATTTTCGAAGGAAAAAAAATAGAACTGTGGTATAGCTGTTAAACTATTCATGCCACGAAGAAAAAATGGAAAAGTTTTACTTCCAAATTCTATTAATTTCTCTCTGCTCTGCCAATTTTCTAACAAAACCTAAGCCTTTTCATCTTTGGAAAATAACGCTGACCACCACGAAGCAGTCATATAGTCCTACATGGAAAAGACAGATGAGATATTGATGGTATTTATAGGAGGAAGAAAGAGGAAAATAGCACGACCTTACTTGAACAGGATCTGTTCTATAGGCTCGTACCTCTGTATCCTTTAGCACAAATGAGACAGGATCTGAAGTCTGGTTGTTGAAACATGGCCTTGTGATCGAGCGTGATTAACTGCTTCCTAGTCCCTGTTTACCAGCTGGTGCAGTAGAGGATCGTTCTCAGCATGGTGTTTAACCCAGCTAGGATGGTCACAAGGTTGTCTGACAGACTCTCCCAAACCTTTTTGGAATTTAGTTGTTTTGAGTAAAAAACTTTTTAAATATGGCCAGTACTGCACAGGTAAACTGATGAAAGAAGTTAAAACTGATATGTTTTATAAAGAAGCATTTGGGGAATTGATTTTAGAATTGTCCAATTGGAAGTTAAAACTTTTTGCCTATTTGGTTATGCTACTGAACCACTTCTATTTGCTTTTCCAGTTTGTCTCTTATGTGTTTTAATCAATTTTTGAAATGATGGCTACTTTGAGAGGTTTAACAAAGAATCATGGTGAATAAGTTTGATATAATATGCTGAGAGGTTTAATATCCGATTTCAATGTTTCACTAAAAGATGGATTTAAATCCTTTCTAAGGGATTGAATAATATACTTAATTTAATTTATTTATTTTTAGATCACATCCAATTATAAAGTATTGGTGTAGTACGGATGAATTATTTTTAATAAAAAAATTACGGTTTAAGAAAAAAGAAAAGAGAATAATATCATTTAATTAATCAGTTAAAATATCAGTTGCAAGAAGATGATTAACTACTAATATGATATCTAAAAATTAGATCATTTACATCCTCAATCCAAGGAAATTGTGATTTTAATGCTTCATTCTCTTAAAATTTGGGTGACTTTTTAGAGGTTAATTTATTAACTACTTATTTGCTTGGGTTCTTATAGTACAAGTTTTATACGAGTTAGCTTAGAATGTGTGTCATAGGGATCGAGACTCAACATCCATGCTTGCATGGTTTTAGGACTTGAGCATGCACTCATCTGGCATCTTAGATTAGACTACTTGCCACGGTTCAAGCAAGCACTTATCTTGCATCTTAGATTAGACTACTTGCCACGGTTCACACCCTTGTGAAGTGTTATCCACTCTAGCCCTTCTGGCATCATAGTTTTGTCCCATAAACTTAACCTCCAGGCTTGCACTGTTTTAGGACTCGAGCATGCACTCATTTGGCATCTTAAATTAGATTACTTATCACGGTTCACACCCTTGTAAAGTATTATCCACTTTGACCCTTCTGGGCTTATAGTTTTGTCCCATAAATGGTGCCTCACAAGGAAGACGAAGACTCACTGTCCTCAGTGGCACATCGCTTGTACCCTCAGAGCTGGTTCCGATGCACCTCACAAGGGAATGTGTGAATGCTTATATCTCAAAAACAACTCTAGTACACAGTCGATGTGGGATTCATGACTTTTCTTTAGGATCGTGACATTCTTTCCCACTCCAACGGAGACCCATCGTCTTTAGTTGCCCATCGCTTGTACCCTTAGAGTTGGTTTTGATATCACTTATCATGGCTTGAAACACGAACTCTAGACTTGCGTAGCTCTAAGACCCAGATATGGGTTCATCCGACATTTTAGATCAATCTACCTACTAGGGTTAACACTTTTGTGAGGTATTATCCACTTTAACCTCTCTGGCTCTACGATTTTGTCCCACAAAAGGTACCTTACAAGAAAGAGACTACTTGCCATGGTTCAAGCATGCACTTATCTTGCATCGTAGATTAGACTACTTATCACGGTTCACACCCTTGTGAAGTATTATCCACTCTAGCCCTTCTGGCATCATAGTTTTGTCCCATAAACTCAACCTTCAGGCTTGCACTGTTTTAGGACTCGAGCATGCACTCATCTGGCATATCTTAGATTAGACTACTTGTCACGGTTCACACCTTGTGAAGTATTATCCATTTTGGCCCTTCTGGGCTTATAGTTTTGTCCCATAAATGGTGCATCACAAGGAAGATGAAGACTCACTGTCCTCAGTGGCACATCGCTTGTACCCTCAGAGGTGGTTTTGATGCACCTCACAATGGAATGTGCGAATGCTTATATCTCAAAAACAACTCTAGTACATAGTCGATGTGGGATTCATGACTTTTCTTTAGGACCGTGACATTCTTTCCCACTCCAACGGAGACCCATCGTCTTTAGTTACCCATCGCTTGTACCCTTAGAGTTGGTTTTGATATCACTTATCATGGCTTGAAACACGAACTCTAGACTTGCGTAGCTCTAAGACCCAGATATGGGTTCATCCGACATTTTAGATCAATCTACCTACTAGGGTTAACACTTTTGTGAGGTATTATCCACTTTAACCTTTTTGGCTCTACGATTTTATCCCACAAAAGGTACCTTACAAGAAAGAGACTACTTGCCACGGTTCAAGCATGCACTTATCTTGCATCTTAGATTAGACTACTTACCACGGTTCACACCCTTGTGAAGTATTATCCACTCTAGCCCTTCTGGCATCATAATTTTGTCCCATAAACTCAACCTCCAGGCTTGCACTGTTTTAGGACTCGAGCATGCACTCATCTGGCATATCTTAGATTAGACTACTTGTCACGGTTCACACCCTTGTGAAGTATTATTCACTTTAGCCCTTCTGGGCTTATAGTTTTGTCCCATAAATAGTGCCTCACAAGGAAGATGAAGACTCACTGTCTTCAGTGACACATCGCTTGTACCCTTAGAGATGGTTTCGATGTACCTCACAAGGGAATGCGTGAATGCTTATATCTCAAAAACAATTCTAGTACACAGTCGATGTGGGAGTCATGACTTTTCTTTAGGATCGTGACATTCTTTCCCACTCCAACGGAGATCCATCGTCTTTAGTTGCCCATCGCTTGTACCCTTAGAGTTGGTTTTGATATCACTTATCATGGCTTGAAACACGAACTCTAGACTTGCGTAGCTCTAAGACCCAGATATGGGTTCATCCGACATTTTAGATCAATCTACCTACTAGGGTTAACACTTTTGTGAGGTATTATCCACTTTAACCTCTCTGGCTCTACGATTTTGTCCCACAAAAGATACCTTACAAGAAAGAGACTACTTGCCATGGTTCAAGCATGCACTTATCTTGCATCGTAGATTAGACTACTTATCACGGTTCACACCCTTGTGAAGTATTATCCACTCTAGCCCTTCTGGCATCATAGTTTTGTCCCATAAACTCAACCTTCCAGGCTTGCACTGTTTTAGGACTCGAGCATGCACTCATCTGGCATATCTTAGATTAGACTACTTGTCACGGTTCACACCCTTGTGAAGTATTATCCACTTTGGCCCTTCTGGGCTTATAGTTTTGTCCCATAAATGGTGCATCACAAGGAAGATGAAGACTCACTGTCCTCAGTGGCACATCGCTTGTACCCTCAGAGGTGGTTTTGATGCACCTCACAATGGAATGTGTGAATGGTTATATCTCAAAAACAACTCTAGTACATAGTCGATGTGGGATTCATGACTTTTCTTTAGGACCGTGACATTCTTTTCGACTCCAACGGAGATCCATCGTCTTTAGTTGCCCATCGCTTGTACCCTTAGAGTTGGTTTTGATATCACTTATCATGGCCTGAAACACGAACTCTAGACTTGCGTAGCTCTAAGACCCAGATATGGGTTCATCCGACATTTTAGATCAATCTACCTACTAGGGTTAACACTTTTGTGAGGTATTATCCACTTTAACCTCTCTGGCTCTACGATTTTATCCCACAAAACGTACCGTACAAGAAAGAGACTACTTGCCACGGTTCAAGCATGCACTTATCTTGCATCTTAGATTAGACTACTTACCACGGTTCACACCCTTGTGAAGTATTATCCACTCTAGCCTTTCTGGCATCATAGTTTTGTCCCATAAACTCAACCTCCAGGCTTGCACTGTTTTAGGACTCAAGCATGCACTCATCTGGCATATCTTAGATTAGACTACTTGTCACGGTTCACACCTTTGTGAAGTATTATCCACTTTGGCCCTTCTGGGCTTATAGTTTTGTCCCATAAATGGTGCATCACAAGGAAGACGAAGACTCACTGTCCTCAGTGGCACATCGCTTGTACCCTCAGAGCTGGTTCCGATGCACCTCACAAGGGAATGTGTGAATGCTTATATCTCAAAAACAACTCTAGTACACAGTTGATGTGGGATTCATGACTTTTCTTTAGGATCGTGACATTCTTTCCCACTCCAACGGAGACCCATCGTCTTTAGTTGCCCATCGCTTGTACCCTTAGAGTTGGTTTTGATATCACTTATCATGGCTTGAAACACGAACTCTAGACTTGCGTAGCTCTAAGACCCAGATATGGGTTCATCCGACATTTTAGATCAATCTACCTACTAGGATTAACACTTTTGTGAGGTATTATCCACTTTAACCTCTCTGGCTCTACGATTTTGTCCCACAAAAGATACCTTACAAGAAAGAGAATGTGTTAACCTTTATATCCCCAGATCAATTATAGTACACAGCCGATGTGGGATACATGGCTTTTCTCTAGGACTGTGACTTGTGACCTTGAGACCGTGAAACTATTGGTTTTAGCTGAGATGACTTCAGTTTACATTGAAAAATTAACAAAGATTACCACAATATTCCAAAACTACGCTCCAAAGTCTATGGTTTCATAGACATCAAAAAAATTTTCTTGTAAAAATACATCAATGTGCCACATGCAAAAAATATATAAAATAAATTTTACAAATGTACAAAAAATATGACTCTTCATTGAGGTACTATAAGGCTATTTCTTGTATCATAAAAATTTTGTAGATAAAAGATAAAAGTTCTTTCAAATGAGTTTGCATTTCATATTGAAAGCATAAGCCAGAGGTGATGTGGAGTTACGTTATAAAAAAAAATCAAGACACGAAATAATTCATACCTTTCTTGGCTTTTTGGCTAAGATCAAGTTTAGTATTTGTTTTTATTAGTTTAATATATGATATATGAGTCATTGACTCACATGATATTAAATTACTTTTTTTTGGTGAAAAGTCCATTACAGTAGCTTGCTACAGGAATTCTCGAGCGTTGCCTTTGCGTTGCACGACAGCACTAGCTTGGCGCACCTCACCATTTCTAGCTTAAGTCTTTCTTTAAACTTAAGGTCCTGGCTTACCCCATTAATACAAGTTACGTCTTTCTTTAAATTGCAAGTACTGTTTTCTGCCTTGGATGTAATTTCTTCCTTGCGTGCTGGAAAACAAAAGCAAAATGTCATGAGTTGTAAATTATTAGACTTTTTCTGCCACATCGATACATGAATGGGATGTATTTAGTCCACTTTTCTAAAAGCAAGATTTAAAAAAAATTTTTTTTATTATAAGTATAAATTATAATCATAATTAAATATTACATTATTAAATAGTCAATTAATTGACCAATCAACAAATTAAAATATAACTACTCAAATTTAACATACAAACGCAAATATAGTGAGATTTGAAAATCAAATAAACAATCAATCAATAAATTAAAATATAATTAAATAAATTCAATATAAAATTAAAATCAACTCATACATGAGACTTGAATTTAGGATAAAACTAATATGAAGTTTATGAAATTTTTTCTTAAAATTGATTTAATAAAAACTTTAATAAAAAAATTTAAATCGATAGAATTCAATGTGATGGTTAATAATATGTAAAAAATATTTATTAAATAATTATTTATAATTTAAATTTGATCTATACTTATTTAATAAAAATTATATCAATATTTTCACTAAAAATATATCAAAATTTATTAAAAAATTTTCAATATTTACACATTGAATTTATGTAACAAAACCTTTTAATTTATTTATTTTGATTTTCAATTTTAAATTTTATTAATCGTTTCTAATAAAAATCTTTATAAACTTTACCTAAAAACTTCATTTTAAGTCTTTTGAATCTTAAGGGGGAAAAGGATTTCTTTTTGATTGGAGGAAGATAATTTCCAAAATAATTATTATACAAGGTGCATATAGAGATCTCAAATAAAAGATTAGATTTTATATTTTATAATTTAAAAATGTTAAAATTATATAACCGAATTCAAACTAAAATGGAAACCAAATCTTTCTAAATTACTATAAACTTAAATCTGTTTATAGTAATCTTGTCAGAAATGAATCCAACCATAAAATCTTATGATAAAGAATCCATCTATCAGTTCAACATAATGCACTTAAGCATAATTCAGCTTTGGGTGAAAATGAACAGGACAACATTGTCAAGTCCCTTTTGGTGTTGGATTGCTCAATGACTTTGGCATTATATTTCAGTTCAGCCCTTTTGTTGATATATCAATGTCTGAATTGGACGTGTGAAGACACACTTTTCAAGTTTCAACCCATGGATTCTATTTTCTAAGGTAAACTATGATACAAAGTGTTGAGATGTCCCCTTAGAGACGATGAAACTGACATTTTACATTGTAGTTTGACAACTCTTAAAAATTCTCTGGAATTTTTTTTGACAGAAATCCCACATTCCTATCATATCATAAACGAATTATAAGCGCGGAGTATAAAGAAGAAGCATATCTCGACATTCAAACATACTTACCTGGACGGGGTCAATGGGCAATCAAGAAGACCCATGGCCTAGGGCTGTGACTTCCATTGCACTTGGGAGGGGTGCTGCTCTAAGGTCTCCTCAAGTGGGAGAGCCTACGTCATAATTTGTGGTAGCGGGGGCCTGCGTTCGCGCGGCCCCTTCTCAATAATAGTTAAGATTTTTGGACTTTCAATGTAGTTTAATAGTGGTGAGTTGATAGTCTAGGCTTCAAATATATTTTTAAACTTTTAACTTAGTTTCGTAGAGGCGAGTTGGTAGTTTGGGCTTCAAATATATTTTTAACTTTCATTGTAGTTTAGTAGGTGTTGAGTTGGTAGTCTGGGCTTCAAATATTGAAAAAGCAATGAGTATTTTAGGCCGTTCAGAGAAATGATCATTAGAATTTTTTATCACCTATCATTTCTTTAGACAAAAAATTTACTCCATACAAGGCGGATAAATGTAAAAAATAGAGAACATATGTAATCCATGAAAGTATAGCCAGATATATTAGTCGAGATGGGAAGAACCATCAGAAGCTTTGCTCATCAAATAGGCAGATAAAAATTCTATTTCTAAATGCAGCTGTAATCTATTGGTAGTAGTGCAAAAATCACGCTTTCTACTAACACAGGTTAAAAAAATAGGAAACTGTAGTGGAGTTTGAGGTTTTCTTAAGTCTCGAATGAAAATAATTGGAGTTTTCCTATCAGTTTTGGAAATAGCTGTGAATGTCTTTGATGATAGTTGTTTTCTTTTTCACCCTTTTTCCAAATTATTGAGCATGAATCCTGGTCATTAGGGATTTAGATAATGGTCATGGTCACATTTTCGATCACATCGCGTTTATTATATTTTCGGATATAACGAAGATCATTTCAGTAATGAATTTTTTTTTTAATTTTACACAATTTGTTATAAAATATTATAATTATAATTATAATCATAAAAACTCTTATTTAATGATTTTTAAAATAGTTTATGATACTATATTTTTTATTTTCTAAAAAAAATTATTCACAATTTTAGCTAGATTATAATAATAAAATATTCATATTTGGTTTAGCAACAAAATTTTTGCTTGAGCTAAGTTCATATTCAATATTAATTCTAGACAAATCAAAATATTAACCAAACATAATATATTAAATACCAAGCATCTATATTTAATAAAATTACAAACTTAAAAATATAATAATTTCAAATTCTATCAACTATAACTATTAATATATATTTCAAAATTTACCGTAAAATGACGAAGAGGATCAAATTCCCTATTTTCACTTTAAGAGTCAAGTTGACTCCATCCCCATCCCTATGGCCTTTGTTCTTGATACATTTGTTTTTGATGCGAGTTCAATGAGAAATTGTTGCCTAAAAGCTTGTGATACTGAAATTGAAAAAAAAATAAAATAAAAGAGCTTGCAAGGATATCATGACTAAGAGATCTTGACGATAGAAATCTAAAACATAATTTTTTTAAGCATAGTCCAATTTATAGTTTTAATTTTTTAATCGTATGAATGAAATTTTATGTTATATGAACTCATATAAGGATATCTGTTATTTGTATCTAAGTATCAGACTCGTCTTTTGTCCAAATTTTAGACTTACAAAGTTGATTAAAAATGTGCAAAAATAAGATATGATAAGCAAATACGTCTTATAAAAATTTTTATTGGTGTGATGACATTAGTTTACCTGAATGAGAAGGATAAGGGCCAATCTCTCTTGAACCATAAAGATTGGCACTGGTCCCCCTCTCCCTACTTTATCTGTTCTTTTTTTATTTTATTCTTTTTTTTACTTTGAATTTTTTAAAAAATTTCATATTTTAATTTTTTTAAAAAAATTTATATTTTGAAAATTTAAAATTTTTTCTAGACTTCGAAAAAGTTTTATTTTTTTTATTATGACTTGTGATAGTCGCATCACTGTCACATAATAGTCATGTGTCTCTACATATGTAATGTTTACAAGTGTCAAATTTTTATTGATTGATTGCATCATCAATTTTTGTTAACCGTATTAAGTCATTGGGTAGATTGATACATGAATTAAAAATTGAGATATTACATTAAATATTTTTCAATAATTTAGGGGTTGTGAAAGATATTATCCCAATACTTTAATTCACTTCATTAAACAATTATTAAAAACATAAATGTTTTAATCATATTCATCTAATATAATTTTGAGAATGTTATAAACATTTGTTTTGAGTGTATATTTCCAAAATTTTATAACCATAAAATCATTGGATTTGCCGGCAAGAATGCCACAATTGTTAAAATTCCAAACTAAAATGGAAAAGGAAATTAAAAATCCATTACTAGAAGCATGATATTCTAAACAGACAAGTAATTATTGTCAAAGAAGTGAAGAAACCCTTTACCTGTTATGCTAGGAAAAATGCTGCTTCAATCCTAGAACATTAGCAACAAATTAAAAGTTAAAACACTAAAAGCTCACAGACGAGAAAAGCTATTCTCTATCCATAAAACTGATATTTTGCAAGCAATTATTGTTTATACTAAACTTTTGCAAGAAATCTGATAGAATTCGTCATATTATAAGGCTAGAGTGATCAAATGTAAAGTTTTAGTTGCTTTTGCTAGAACTAGTTGAGGGCAACTTCTTGATGTTCATATGTGCCACCAGTAAATTACTGAAATAAATCAAAGAAATCGATTGATATCAACTTCAAATTGGTCCATGAGAATAATTTTCATGTGCAATTACATCAGGGTAGGAGTTCTTTTCACTAAGTTCAGATCCATATCTAGAGCCTAAGCCAAGGGTCATGTCAAGGTTCGATATTAAAGAAAATTCGAGCCTTAAAGCATCTCATACCTTTCTCAGCTTTTTGGCTAAGATCAAGTGTAGTATCTGTTTGTATGAATTTAATATCTGATACATGGGTCAATGCCCCACATGATATTAAATTAAATTTTTTAGAGGGAGAGTCCATCACAGTAGCTTGCTATTGGGACTCTCGAGCGCTGCCTTTGTGTTGCACTACATCGCAGGCCTGGCGCACCCCACCAATTTTTGTTCACTAATTGATAGTGGTGGAGGGTAGCTAATTGGGAAAACCAAGTTCAGCAGCTTATCAATTAGGTTTTACTAGCATATAGATAGGAGGAAGAAAGTGTAGAAGCAAGAAAGTGAGAAGAATGAAATAAAATGGAATAAAGATGGGAACGAGTGAAAAGCAAAATTATGTATTAAGTTCTAAGTGACACTTGGACTCAAAATCTTTTTTGAAGTAAGCTAATTGCAGAAAGAGTGACATGTTGAAGTTTGGAGCACATAATAATTGGTTTATTAAAGGCTTTTTGCAAGTTCAATGAGAAATTGTTGCCTATTTAGCTTGTAGTACTTAAATTGAAAAAAAAAAAAAGGAAAGAGCTTGCAAGGATATCATGACTAAGACATCTTGACAAAAGAAATCCTTTTTAGCATAATCCAACTTATGTTTTAATTTTTTAATCAGATGAATAAAATTCTATGTTATATAGACTTAGATATGGGTATCTAGTTTTTGTATGTATACAAGTATCAGACTCACCATTTATTCAAATTTTAAAATTGTAAAGTTGACTAAAAATGTGCAAAAATAAGATATGATGTGCAAATATGTCTTATAAAAATTTTTATTGGTGTAATTGATATTAGTTTACCTATTTGAGAAGAAAAAGGGCACAATCTCTCTTGAACCATGAAGATTGGCATTGGTCCCCCTCTCTCTTCTCTCTCCTTGATTGTTTCTCTTTTTTATTTTATTTTTTTAGTTTGAATTTTTTTAAAAAAAATTTCATATTTAAAAATTTTAGATTTTGAAAATTTAAAAAAATTTTCTAGATTTTTAAAAAGTTTTAATTTTTTTTAATTATGACACATGATAGTTGCATCGCAATTACATAATTGCCACATCTCTATATGTGTAATATTTGCACATGTATCAAATTTTTATTAGTTGATTGCATCATTAATTTTTGTTAATGGTGTTAAGTCATTGGGTAGATTGATGCAAGAATTAAAAGTTTAGATATTACATTAAATACTTTTCAATAATTTAGGGGTTGTGAAAGATATTATCCCAATACTTTTATTTACTTCATTAAATAGTTATTGAAAACATAAATGTTTTAATCATATTCATCTAATATAATTTTGAGAATGTTATAAAAATTTGCTTTGAATGTATATTTCCACAATTTTATAGCCCTAAAATCATTGGATTTGCTAGCAAGAATACCACAATTGTTAAAATTCCAAACTAGAATGGAAAGGGAAATTAAAGATCCATCACTAGAAACACCATGAGATTCTAAAATATAAGCAATTTTTGTGAATGTAAAGAAACCTTTTGTCCGTCAATACTAGGAAAAATGTTGCTTGAATCCTTGAACATTAACAAAAAATTAATTTGGAAATAACAAATTTGCATTGGTTTTGGAGGAGTTTTCTTCTTTCATATTAATGTCTTGAGGTTATATGTATTGACCATTGAATATAGGCATTAAATTTACAGTTTCATCTTTGACTTCTTCTCCATGGATAATTTTATTTTATTTTATTTTTTAAAAATTCAAATACAATTTCATGCTTTATTGCACTATATCTAACAATTCTTTTTTTTTTTTTTGGAAAATTCTCATAGATTAACTAAAAATAACTTACTACTACATGCCTATCATGTAAATAGCAACTTGCAAGTCCAATAAATCATGGGATGAAGAATGAAAATTGTTATATATATTAAATTAGAAGAGAGGGATTATTTTTTTTTTTGACTTGTCACTCTTATCTTTTAAATTTATTAAAATCAATAGTTAAAAAAAGGTATAAAAAGATGTAATTTTTTTATATAACTTGATTACTCCCCTAAATTAAATACTAATTGTCATAATATATAAATTTGTAGAGCCACTGCTAAACATAACTAAAGGAGTTACTGCCAATATTTTTTATTTATGTGTGATTGGCTACTTAAGTGAATTTATGTGCCTAAGGATGTCTTAAGCTTGACTAAGAATCCCTAAAAGAATAAGTTCTAGTCTACATTTCAGAACTAAATTCAAGAGTTCGATGACATGTGAGGAAGATTATAGTACCCTTACAAAACCCATCTAAAGATGGTACCCATTTAATTTTGTGTTATCTAAGCCTTAAAATATTTTTATAATTTTCTAAATAATTTAATTATTAAAAATTGGTCTTAGAATTACTCTAATCGTTTAGTAGTAATTTAAAATAATTTCTTCACCTCATGAATATTTAAGGAGACTCATGTCTCACTCTAAAGAGACTTTGTTATCAGATTCATTAACATATTTTTCAAGATATTATTTTTGAAAGCAATCAATAAAATCCTTCAATCATTTGGTAGGATTTTATTTTGATGCATATCCCTTAATCGTTTGGTGGGATTTTTTGAAAACCTATTTATGAAATTTTTTTAAAAAATTGTCATTAAATCTTTTAATAGTTTGATAAGATTTAACTCAAAAATTTAAATCCTCCAATCATTTGGTAGGATTGAAAAATTATTTTTCAAAAATTCATTATGAAATTCTCCAATCATTTGGTAAAATTCATAATTCAATATTTAAATTCTCCAATTATTTGGTAAGAATCATGAATTTATTATAAAAATTTATTTTAAATATGCATAAAAGAAACAAGAGAAACAACTAGGTAACATAAATAGATATACAAATAAAGAAGAAAAAAAATAGAAATTACCTTATTTGTTTTCTTGTTTGTCTACAAAATAGCCTATGGCTTCGCTAGCACCCCTCGCCTGTGGCTATTACCTTTTTTTTTGGTTTATTTAAAAATCAAACAGAAACCTAAAACATATATACTCAAAACCCTCGAAAACTTTACTATAAAAACTTTTTGTAAAATGCCTCCCTTTTATGTTTCTTAACTTTTATCTCTAACACAGAACTCACAAGAAAAAATCCTAATTATCTAAACCCAAAACACTAGAAAAGACTATTAAAAAAAACTCTTAATTTTTTTTGCTTTTCTTTTACTCTCTCTCACTTGATTTTTCTAATTGATTCTCGAATGTTTTTAATTGATCTTAATGGGGTCCTTTTATAGGCCTCTAATCCCAATTACAATAGGAAAATGAGTTTTCTTGGTTTAAATCTCCTAATCAACTTTAACCTTGTATTTTTAATCCAAATCCACCTCTAAAACCAATTCTCTTTTATAATCCTTTTTCAATTAGAACACTTTCAATTCAATAACCCAATTAGAATTAAACCCTTTTCAAATTTCAACAAAACAATTCTTTCCCCCTTTTTTTTAAATAATAATAATAACACTAAACTAAATATAATACCAAAAATAAATCAATAAATAAATTCAAAACTTAATCTTAAAATATAAATTGACCTCAGACTAAATAGATGTTTACATTATTATATGGATCACACTTTTCATTAGTTTGATGCATGAAAATTATTATTAAATTAAAAAATCAAATACAATAATATCATATATAAATTCTGAATGGACTAATTTGAAACCCTGCTATGTCGATCAAACAAATCAATTATAGTTTTGATAACATATAATACTATGTATAAATTAGTAAATTAATTTATAATTTATACAATCAAATTAAAAATAAATTAGAATATCTTAATTTTTCTTTTTTTCGTGACCATACGTATAGCATTTCCAATCATTCAATTTTTCTTATTCATTCTATTTTATTCTTTTGGTTTAAAAATATTTTATATTCTTTTTTTTTTGTTTAATTTATTGTTATCATTTCTCTTTTTTTTTATTCTTATTAATTTGTAATTTAAAACCATTCAAATGAGTTACAATATTTTTTTTTTGTTTTATTCCTCTTTTTACTCTTGAGACATAACTCATTAAGCAAGTTTCCTATATTTAAAATTTTGAGAGAGAAAAATCACCTAATTATTTTGATGGCATGATGTGAGAACATCATAATAAAACCATAATTAATGTTGTTCCAATGCAGAATCAAGTTTCTCTATGTTGATTACATAGTTTAAAATACAAAACATGTTCTTAAAAGCCAACCCTTGAAAGCTCATAATCTTTTTGAGAGGTTTCAATCCTTATATAAGTTTGCTTTGTCAATAATGAATAATAGTAACACAATTCGAAAACATAATTTCTACTTTTCAAAAACAAATTCATTTTTAAAAGCTTTATGCCTATTAACATAATTTTACTTTAAATTTTAAAAAAATGACCAAACAAATCAATTAGCACAATTCTCATTATATATAATAATATTTAAAAAATCAATACATTTATAATTTAGACAACGAATTAAAATTTGATACAATCGAATGTGTTTTTGTTTAAACTGTTAAATTTAAATCCCTGTAATATAAAATACAGTAATAATAAAAATAATAAGATTTATAACATATAACTCGGTTTATTTAAGTTTTAATACTGTTGTGAAAAGTGTCAAGGTGTGGTTTTCTAAACCTAGGTGGATGCAGCGGTAAGTTTCCCCCAGGCAAAAGCACAACTCTTGACTATGTGTCTGTTGCTTAGATGCTAATCCACACTGCAAATACTATGTTAGAGAGAAATACTCTGTCGTTTTTCTTGCATTTTCCAGGGAAAAAAAAAAGAACTGTGGTACAGCTTTTAAACTAGACATGCCAGGAAGACTGCAAATAAATGTAAAACTTTTGACAAGTTAGCTTTACTTTTTTGTCTACATAATTGATAAATCTAAAAATTATTTAACGAAATGCCTATGTCAATCACTTGAAAGAAAAGTGATCAGAGCACAAAGGAGAGACGATCTAATGTTTGGTTGATGGACTATAACCTTGTGATCAGAGCGAGATTAACTGATATTTGGTCCCTGCCCTACCAACCGAAGCAGTAAAGGATCGTTCTCAGCTGGTTCTTACCCTGCATAGGACAGATTCCCATAATTTTTTTTTTTTTGGAAAAAACTTTGAACGATTCTACTAACTTTGAAGCTATATATATACATGTGCAATACAATCACCGTAAACCAATTTAGCTGTTTAAATAAAACTCTTCAAATATGGCCAGTTTTTTATGAAACAAATTAAAACTGGACATTATTTGAAGAAGTATTTGGGAGAACTGATTTTAGATTTCCCAGTTGCCCAATTGGTAATAATGAATCTAATTTGCAATTACAGCTTAGCGGCATCCAGAAAAAACATGCTTACCCAAGTGATAAATTCTATTGTTTACACCATTGATCTAAGGAAATTTGCGATGTTAATGCTTGATTCTCCGCTACAATTTGGGTGATTGTTTAAATATTAATTTGTTATTTAGTTGTTAGCTCAAGTTCTTAGACAACTAGTTTTACCCAAGCTAACTTAGTCCGATGCAGAGATGGTGAAATTTTTTGCTTTAGCTAAAATGACTTCACCTTGCACCAAGGGAATAACAAAGAGCACCACAATAGACATGAGAATAATTTTCATGTGCAAATACATCAGGGTAAGAGTTCTTTTCATTAAGTTCAGATCCCATATCCAGATCCCAAGCCATGGTCAAGCCAAGGTTCGATATAAAAGAAGATCTAAACAACTCATACCTTTCTTGGCCTTTTGGCTAAGATCAAGTGTAGTATCTGTTCTTATCAGATATGTGGGTCATTGATTTACATGATATTAAATTAATTTTTTTAGGGGAGAGTACATCATAATAGCTTACTGTTGGGATTCCTGAGTGTCGCTCTTTCGTTGCATTATAGCTAGGGCCTGGCACACCCCACCAATTTTGGTTCAATCATTTAAAGTGGTGGAGAGTAGCTTATTGGGCAAGGTAGACACCCATCTATATCTGGGATCAATTGGATCATGTTATATTTTTGTTATATTATATTATAGTATAGTATTATTATCATATTATATTATCATTATCATATTATTATTATTATTAGTATATTATATGGTATTATATCATATTACTATTATTATTATTATTATTACTACTACTACTACTATTATTATTTTTGTATTATTATTACTTTTTTTTTTGTCTGGAGCTGTGATGAGAATTTTGGAAATGGAAGAATTTAATTCCCTGAATCAAAGGGGATCCAATCTCCAACAGTCAAAGGTTTAATTTGTGATTAGTTTTAGATTCAATCCAGACAGATTACTAAAATCTAGCCTAAAATCATGCTTGGACAGAATTCAATCCTAGGCTTCAAGCCTGGATGGATTTTGTCCGATCCCTTAAATCCTTACTACAGGATGCTTATAATTTAGACTATTTCCAGAACACCCAAAGAAGGTGGATTTGGATTACTCGGTGAAGGTTAGAAAAATTTTGGAAATAAATATCTGGGCAGTAGGGTTCTTGATTTTGATCTACAAAATTTTGAAGAAATACTGGGAATTCTGGATATAGATTTGGGTTTCTAGGATCTAGTTTTAGGTTTTTGGAGCTGGGATTGAATTTTAGGAACAATTATGAAGAAATCTAGAAAATCCAAAATTTTTTTTTGTTGTTTTTGGAAAAATCTGGGTTTGGAGGATAAACTTTGAATTTTTCGATGAATTTTCAGTAACTGATTGAAATTTTCAGCCAAATTCAAACCAAATTTCCAGAAATAGGTGACAAACCCAATTTTCAGTTAAATTTTTGGTTAAATTTTTGGAAGAAATTCTAGAGAGAAGCGAAAGAGTTTCGGCTTAGAAAGAAAAGAGGTAGAGAAATTTTGAGGCCAAAATGTGGAAGGTGACATTTATATTGACTCAAAACAGTGTCATTTTGACAACGTAGGATCCATATGAACCTTAGAGGATCTGAGCATTGATCCGCACTTTGACCCGACCCGATCGTAGGTTTTACTTTTCTCATTTTATTTTTATTTTTTGATTTTATTTTATTTTTTAACTCATTTTATTTTTAGTTTTTTATTATTTTTTTGGTTTTATTTTTGAGAAAATTTATTATTATGTAAAAATTATTTCTGCTATTTTATTTTTAAAAATAAATAAGTTTTTTTTAAAAAAGAAAAAAAGTAATTTTAAATAAAAAAGATCATTTTTTTCAAATAAGTCAAAAAATCTTTTTGGAAAATAAAAAATAAAGAATAAAAAAAGACTTTTCAAATAAGTTTAATAAAAAAAAGAATAAAAATAAAAAATATATATTTCAAATAAAAATCCTTACAAAATAAATTCATAAATTTTACCAAATTATTGGTGAATTTTCATGGATTTAATTTACAAATGGAATCCACCAAACTATTGGGAAACTCCATGGATCATTTTTAAAAAAATATAATAAAAGAAAAATAAAAGATAATTTTATCTTCCAAACGATTGGAGAGTTGCTTCAAATTACATCTTACTAAACTATTAGAAAACTTAACAAAATTCTCAAATGTTTTGTAAATCTTTTTTACGATAAAATCTCACCAAAATATTGGGAGATCCACTTCAAAGTAAGTCTTACCAAACTATTGAGAGACTTTACTATTTTTTTGAAATAAAATAAATTAATAAATTCGACGATCGAGCCTCTTCAGAGTGGGACACTAGTCTTCATGAATACTCCTAACGTGAGAGAATTATCTTAAATTGTTACTAAACTATTTGAGTGATTTTAAGATTAAATCTCAATATTAAATATTTTGGTAAAATATAAACATTTTCAAGGCTTGGATAATTTGAGATCAAACTGGTACCATCCTTTGGATAGGTGTTGTGAGGGTGCTGCAACTTTCTTCACATGTAACTATACACCCAAACCTAAAATCTAGTTTTATAGATCAGAATCCATTTCAGGTGGCCAATCACACCTAAACAAAAAAAATTGGTGGCGATTCCTCTTATCCATATCTAGCGATAGGTCCATAGATCTACATGTTATGACAGGGAAGATCCAATTACATCTGCTTGTCAATTAGGTTTTACTAGCATACATATAGGAGGAATAGAAAATAGTAAGTGAAAAGGAGAGCAGGAAATTGGAAGAAAGATTGGAACGAGTGAGCGAAAAGAAAAATTATGTATTAAGTTCTAAGTGACACTTTGACTTAGAATCTTTTCAAAACTTGCTAATGGATAGAAAAAGTGACATATTGATGCTTTGGAGCATATAATAATCGATCTATTAAAGGTTTTTTGCAAGTTCAATGAGAAATTATTGCCTAAAAGCAATCTAAAACATAATTTTTTAAGCATAATCCAACTTATAGTTTTAATTTTTTAAACAGATGAATGAAATTCTATGTTATATGGACTCATATATGGATATTTGTTATTTGTATGTATCTAAGCATCAGACTCACCGTTTATTCAAATTTTAGACTTGTAAAGTCAATTAAAAATGTGCAAAATCAAAATATGATGTGCAAATATGTCTTACAAAAATTTTTATTGGTGTGATGACATCAATTTACCTGTATGAGAAGGATAAAGGCTAAATTCTCTTGAACAAAGATTGGCGTTGGTCTCCCTTGATAGAGATTTTCAAAATAAAATATAAGAAATAATCTCACATTGAAAAAGAAAAAATAAACATAAATAGTTAAGTTTGTATAAAATGAACAATTTTAATTGTTCAAAAACAAACAATTTTTGTCTACTCAAAATAGACAGTCATGTTTGTAGTTGTTTATAAAAAAGCTCATCTAGTTTTTTAAAAATATACAAAAAAAAAATTTTGCAACTCTCTTTCTTTATTCAAATGCTAGATTTTTTTTTTTTATAAAAGTTTTGCTACAAAATATCTTTATAGAAGTTCATGATCTTGTGATACGCCGATGAATGCTCAGTGGACTGATTTCATTAGTGCAAAATATAGTCAATCACTAAGCTTTATTGTAACCTTAAGATTTATTGCTTGTAACCCTTTTGCACGCCTAGTAATTAAATAATATGGTGGGAACAAATAAAATCTTAAGGAAAATGGCATTATTTCATGCCTTGGAGCCTTTCCTCAAAATTTCAAATTTACCAAAAGCAGTAATTCCAAATTTTTAGTATTTGCCCAAACAATCTTAAGGTTTTATTCAGTCCAACAATGGCTACTAAGGTAACGTTCAAGGAATTAACTTCTAGTTTTGTCAAATTGGATCGTTTTGATGGTGGTAATTTTTGAAAATGGTAGAATAAGATGCATTTCTTGCTTTCAACCTTGAAGGTTGTAGATGTTCTAACTACTTTTAGGCCAGAAAAAAATGAATGGAAGAATATGTTATTGCAATAAGAGAGAGGTAAAAATGGGATAATGCAGATTATATATATAAAGGTCATATTCTAAATGGTCTGTCTGATAACTTGTTTGATGTATACCAAAACAAGACTACTGCAAAGGAGTTATGGGACAAATTGGAGATTAGGTATATGACCGAGGATGCAATAAGTAAAAAAATTATTGCTAGTCATTTCAATAATTATCATATGATTGATGAAAATTCTATAATTGAACAATTGCGTGAAATTAAAAGAATGCTTAATCTGTTTAAATAATATAATATGAGTATGGATGAAACAATTATTGTGTTCTTTGTTATGTCATAACGTATAAATCCATAGACTTATCACTAGATTTGACTTTAGGGAGTCCCCACTAATCTTTTTTTGTTAAGGTGTGATTAGCCACCTAAGTAAATCTATCCCTTATTAAAAAGAAATCCCAAGTTTAACTTAGGTATTTTTTAAAAAATAGATTTTATGTCACAAAACCATTACTAAATCCAGAAGTATGGTTACATGTGAGGAAAGTTATAACACTCTCACAATGCTTATCAAATGATGGTGCCAGCTTGATTTCATGTTATTCAAACCTTAAAATATTTTTGAATTTTTACCAAGTTATTTTAATTATTGAAAATTGGTCTTAAAATTACTCTAATAGTTGGGTAGTGATTTAAAACAATTTCTTTACCTCAGGAGTATTCATGAAGACTCGTGTCCCACTCTAAAGAGGCTCCATCATCGGATTCATTAACATATTTTCTAAGAAATTATTTTTTGAAAGCAAATAATAAAATCCTCCAATCGTTTGGTAAGATTTTATATCAATGCATATCCCCCAATCATTTTGTGGGATTTTCATTTGAAAACTTTAAAAAAAATTTTGAAAAAAAGTCATTAAATCCTCTAATAGTTTGGTAAGATTTAACGAAAATTTGAATCCGCCAATCTTTTGGTAGGATTGAAAAATTATTTTTTTTAAATTCAATATGAAATTCTCCAATCATTTGGTAGAATTCATAATTCAAGATTTAAATCCTCCAATCATTTGGTAGGAATCATGAATTTATTATAAAAATTTATTTTAAATATGCATAAAAAGAAAGAAAAACAACTAAGTAACATAAATAAATATACAAATAAAGAAAAAAAATAGAAATTACCTTGTCTTCTTTCTTGTTTCTCTACAAAACAATTTATGCCTTTGCTAGTGCCCCTTGCCTGTAGTGATTGCCTTTCTTTTTGGTTTAACAAAAATCAAATAGAAACCTAAAACATATATACTTGAAACTCTTAAAATTTTGCTGCAAAAACTTTTTGTTGAATGCCTCCCTTTATGTTTCTTCTCAACTTTTTTTCTCAACATAGAACTCTCAAGAGAAAATGCTAATTATCTAAATCCAAAACACCAGAGAAGACAATAGAAAAACTCTTAATTTTTTTTACTTTTTTTTTTTACCTTTTCTCTCTTGATTTTTTTTATTGATTCTTCATTGTATCTAATTGATCCTAATGGGGTTTTTTTATAGGCCTTTAATCCAAATCACAATAGTAGAATATTTTCTTGTTTTCAATATCCTAATCAAAGTCAATTTTACATTGTTAATCCAAATCTACCTCTCAAATCAATATATTCCCTTTTTTCAATTAGAACACTAGACTTCAAACCAAATCAAACTTTTTTCTTTTTCTTTTTTTTTAAAAACCATAAATTAATTAACAAAATAAATAATCCTAAACTAAACAAAATACTAAAATCCTAAAATACCCTAGACTAAATAGGGTATCTATAGACAAACTTCCTCCATCATAGAAGTACTTTAAAAAAAGTCTGAAACATGAAAGAAAGGAAATCACTCTTGAGGCTTTAGCTAATCATCTTCAAATTAAAGAGGAAAACATAAAGCAAGAACATAATTCTAGTTTTGGTGATACCAAAGCTTATGTTTTGGAGGAAAGACAGACTACAAAACTTGACAAAAAAAAAAGTTCAAGTTCAAGCAAATTTCTAAATTTTAGATTTTTGAAACTTTAGAAATTTTTTCTATATTTTAAAAAGGTTTTAGTTTTAGTTTTTTTAATTATGACTTGAGATAATCGCATTACTATCCCATAGTGGCTATGTGTCTCTATATGTGTAATATTTACATGTGTCAAATTTTCATTGGTTGATTGCAACATTAATTTTTGTTAGCAGTGTTAAGTCATTGGGTAGACCCATACATGGATTGAAAGTTAAGGTATTACATTAGACATATTTCAATAATTTAAGGGTAGTGAAGGATATTATCCCAATGCTTTTATTTACTTCATTAAACAATTATTAAAAACATAAATGTTTTAATCATATTCATCTAATATAATTTTGAAAATGTTATAAATATTTGCTTTGAGTGTATATTTTCAAAATTTTATAACCCTCAAACCATTGGATTTGCTAATAAGAATGCCACAATTGTTAAAATTCCAAAGTAAAATGGAAAGGGAAATTAAAGATCCATTACTAAAAGCACAATGAGATTCTAAAAGACAAGTAATTTTTGTCAAAGTGAAAAAACCCTTTATCTGTCATTACTAGGAAAAATGTTGCTTGAATCCTTGACCATTAACAACAAATTAATTTGGAAATAACAAATTTGCATTGGTTTGAGGGAGTTTTCTTCTGTCATATTAATGTTTTGAGGTTAATGTATTGACTATTGAATATAGGCATCAAATTTACACTTTCATCTTTACTTATTCTTCATGGATTTTTTTTTTTAGAAAAAAATCAAATAAATTTCATGCTTTATTGCACTATATCTAAAAAATCCTTTTCTTTTTTTCTTTTTGTGGAAATTGTATATCTAACAATTCTCATAGATTAAAAAAAAACAACTTATTACTACATACCTCTCATGTAAATTGCAACTTGCAAGTCCAATAAATCATGGGATTAAGAATGAAAATTGCCATATATATTAAATTAGAAGGAAAAGATTAATTTATATTGGTATAAAATATTTTAGTTTTATATTTTCTTTAATTATTAATCTCAATATTTAAAGAATGAGATTAAATTGTTTTTTTTTTTCAACTTGTCTCTCTCATCTCTTAAATTTATTAAAATCAATAGTTAAAAAAAAGTATAAAAAGATGTAAAAAATTTTTTATATAACTTGCTCACTCACCTAAATTAAATACTAATATCTGGATCACACTTTTCATTAATTTGATCCATGAAAATTATTATTAAATTACTAAGTTGAATACAATGATATCATATATAAATTTTTAATGAATTAATCTTAAACCTTGCTATGTCAGTCAAGCAAGTCAATTATAGTTTTGATAACGCATAATACTATTTATAAATTAGTAAATTAATTTATAATTTATACAATCAAATTTAAAAAAAATAGAATATCTTAAATTTTCTTTTATTGTGACCATACGTATATACATTTCCCATCATTCAATTTTTCTTATTCATTCTATTTTATTCTTTTGGTTTAAAAATATTTTATATTCTTTTTTTTTGTTTAATTTATTGTTATAATTTCTCTCCTATTTTTTATTCTTATTAATTTGTAATTTAAAACCATTCAATTGAGTTACGATAGTTTTTTTTTTTTTTTTGTTATTCCTCTTTTTGCTCTCAAGACATAACTCATTAGGCAAGTTTCCTTTATTTAAAATTTTGAGAGAGAAAAATCACCTAATTATTTTGATAGCATGATGTGAGAACATCATAAGAAAACCATAATTAATGTTATTGTAGAATCAAGTTTCTCTATATTGATATTACCTAGATTAAAATGCAAAACATGTTCTTAAAAGCCAACCCTTGAAAGCTCATATATTTTTTGAGAGGTTTCAATCCTTATATAAGTTTGCTTTGTTAATAACATTCGATTTGATAAATATTAACACAATTTAAAAACATAATTTTTACATTCAAAAAACAATTTATTTTTAAAAGCTCTATGCCTATTAATACAATTTTAATTTGAATTTTAAAAAACTGACCAAACAAATCAATTAGCGTAATTCTCATTATATATAATAATATTTAAGAAATCAATTCATTTATTATTTAGATAACAAATTAAAATTTGATTCAATCCAAGGTATATGTATTTCTGTTTTAAACTATTAAATTCAAATCCTCCAATAAAAAATACAGTAATAATAAAACAATAAGATTAATTACATATAATTCTGTTCATTTAAGTTTAATACCGTTGTGAAAAGTGTCAAGGTGTGGTTTTCTAAACCTAGACGGATGCAGTGGTAGTTTCCTCCAAGCAAAAGCGCAACTCTTGAGACTATGTGTCTGTTGCTTAGATCCTAATCCATACTGCAGATACTATGTTAGAGAGCAATAGTCTGTCGTTTTTCTTGCATTTTGCCAGGGAAAAAAAAATAGAAATGTGGTATAGCTGTTAAACTAGACATGCCAGGAAGAAAAAATGGAAATGTTTTACTTCCAGATTCTGTTAATTTCTCTCTGCTCTGCAATTGTTTAACAAAACCTAGGCCTTTTCATCTTTGGAAAAAAACGATGACCACACGAAGCAGTCATATAGTCCCACATGGAAAAGACAAATGAGTTATGGATAATATTTATTCGAGGAAGAAAGAAAACGATAACACGACCTAACATAAACAGGTTCTATTTTATAGGCTCGTACATTGTATCCTTGAGCAAAAAAGGAGAGGATCTCAAGACTGGTTGATGAAACATGGCCTTGTGATTAGAGCGTGATTAACCGCTTTCCGGTCGCTGTTGACCAGCTGGTGCAGTTGAGGATCGTTATCAGCATGGTGTTTAACCAGCTGGGATGTCACACGGTTGCGTGACAGACTCTCCCAATCCTTTTCGAATTTAGTTGTTTTGAGTAAAAACTTTTCAAAACAGTATGCAACAAGTAAACTGATGAAAGAAGTTAAAACTGCTATGTTTTATATAGAAGCATTTGGGGAATTGATATTAGAATTGTCCAATTGGAAGTTAAAACTTTTTGCCTATTTGGTCATGCTGCTGATCCACTTCTATTTGCTTTTCAAGTTTGTCTTTTATGTGTTTTAATCAATTTTTAAAATGATGGCTATGCTGAGAGGTTTAACTAAGAATCATGGTAAATAGGTTCGATATAATATGTTGAGAGGTTTAATATCCGATTTCAATGTTTCACTGAAAGATGATTTAAATCCTTTCTAAGGGATTGAATAATATATTTAATTTTATTTATTTATTTTTAGATCACATCCAATTTTAAAGTACTGGTGTAGTATGATGAATTTTTTTTTTTAAAATCACAGTTTAAAAATTAAAGGAAATGAATAATATCATTTAATTGATCGGTTTAATATTAGCTGCAACAAGAGGATTAACAACTCATGTAATATTCAAAAATTAGATTATTTACATTCTCAATCCAAGGAAATTCTGACTTTAATGCTTCATTCTATTACAATTTGGGTGACTTTTTGGAGCTTAATTTGTTAACTCGTTATTTGCTTGGGTTCTTAAAGAACATGTTTTATACGAGCTAGCTTAGTGTGTGGCCTTGAGACCGTGAAATTATTGGTTTTAGCTGAGATAACTTCAGTTTATATTGAAAAATTAACAAAGATTACTACAATACTCCAAAGTCTGTGGTTTCATAGACATCGAAAAAAAAATCGCTTGTGCAAATACATCAACGTGCCACATGCAGAAAATTCATAAGATAAATTTTTTAAATGTACGAAAAATAAGACTCTTCATTGAGGTATTATGTGGCTATTTCTTGTATCATAAAAATTTTGTACATAAAAGATAAAAGTTTCTTTCGACAAAGTTTGCATCACATATCAAAAGTATAAGCCAAAGGTGATGTGGAGTTGCATTATAAAAGAAAAATTAAAAGCGAAACAACTCATATCTTTTTTGGCTTTTTGACTAAGATCAAGTGTAGTATTTATTCTTATCAGTTTAATATTTGGTAAGTGGCCATGGGTTGTTGACTCTTATAATATTAAATTAATTTTTTTGAGGGGGAAAGTCCATTATAGTAGCTTGCTATTGGGATTATTGAGCATTGCCTTTGCATTGCACTACAACATTAGTGTTGCACTACAGAATTGGTGTCATAAGCTATGCATTTTTTAGACCAAAATCACATGTTCGTGCAACACCAAGACTACTCATAGTCGAGGTCAACTTTTCACCAGTTCATTTTTCTATGGATAGCTCAATATCTTTCAAGCTGTATACTCATGAACTTTTCCTGGTTGCACGTTCCCAAACTTAGTAAAAAGGAACCCAACTCCTATCATCTCATCAGCCCATGATTCTTCGGGTGGCCCCAAGCACCAATCTCTACTTACAAGCATCAAGGTCTCGAATACTGACCCACCTTTGCTTATAAAAGCACACAGCTCAAGTTCTCGTGATATTATCTCATCTTAGCATGATGAGAACTTAACACCATGCCCACCTGCATTAATACACAACTTTCATGCCTAGAACCTGAAGACACAACACTAATACTGGTCAGCATCCAGCCCAAAGCTACACTAGGCTCATCTCATCCCATGAAACTCATATCTCATGGTCTCAACCCTTAGCCTCATTTTAGGCTACCCATACGCATGATGGACGCTTAACATCATGCTCGTCTAACCTCAAGGACTCAGGTGTGCTACCCTAGCCATAGCACACATCATCAATTAGTCACAAGGGTCTAGCAGCGTGCCTACCTGCTAGCTCATTCATCCCTTAAGCTCAATGGCATCCCTCCTATGCAAATACCATCTCATGATCCTTTCAGCTTTAGGAAATTGAGGGACATAATGAACGCTACTGCCTAACCCCATTGTTCATAGCTACGGTGCGATATGAGGTTCGTCAGCCCCAACCATCCTTAGGTTTACCATGACCCGAAAAGACATCATGTCACATTCGTAACCTAAAGATGTCTGCCTACCTGGACACCACATGTACCTAGGAGTAGCTCATTTCAAACTAGTCAGACCCCTACTTGCCCGCTAACCAAAGGGGTGATGAAGAGCTAACACCAGTCGTTCCCTTATAAAAAACATAAAAGCTTTTTCAATCATTCTTCTAAGAATCGTAAGAATGTCTAAAATGGGGACACTTTTCTCCCCGTCACCTCAGGGCCTCGTGACCTTCCTCTTAGTCACCATGATTCTTAGATTCCATTTATTGCTCCACTAACCCATTCAATGGTGCCCACGTACAGCTTCGATTGATAATACCCAACTAGTTACTTGCTTCAAGGCACTCGCTCGCTGGCTCATACTTACCCACGCATCTTGAAGACTAGGGCTCACATCGCCTGTACACACTATCAACATGTTCCCAAGCTTACATTACCCGCGCACAGCTTCAAGACCACTCTCTTAACTATAAGGCCTCATTCACTGCTCAGCTCATGATCAGTCATGATAGGATTGAGGCACACCAAGGCTTAACTATAACACATTCCTCCATTTACTATGTTGATGCCCTCATCGATGCCAAGACCAAACCTAACTCTCTTATTGCACACAATTGACATTTTCTCATATGTCCCTTACTTGTGCCTTCAAGGATTGAGTCGTAATTACATTAAATGAGGCATATTCCACAGTACTCATTGATTGCTGATGTAAATGGATCATCTCAACTCTAATGGACCTTTGTGCTATCTCTATATATGACTACTAGACTCAAATTGTAGCTTGATAAATGCCACTGCATTGCTTCACCCATGATCACATCATGTTGTGACCTCAAGGCACCTTCATTAATCATGGCCCTCAATTGAATGAATGACCCACCTACTTTCTCACACATTGGTATACCCCGCTAAATGTGACCCATCACACTAACCACATGCCTGCGATGTCGACTCTTTGATGTGCCCCTCTGACATAGTGCTTAGGTCAACCACACTCATACGACACCACTCATAATAGACCTTATCATGGTGCTATTCAAACAGTTTAGCCATCTCACAACTTGGGTCCTTTCGACCCTTTCAAGGTCACCTCTCTAAGTGTGGCCATCTGGCACACTACTCTCATGATGGCATTTTAACACTCATTACCTCAGACTCAACTCATGCTCAAATATCTCATAGGCTTCACCACCTTAGCTCAGTACCATTAAAAATCGCAAGTCTCCCCTATTTTTACTTAAACTCAACTCAGCTCTACACACAACCATATCTCTATGATGGTTCCACAAGTCATTTGCCTTGACTCTTGCATAGCTCATAGGGCATCTTAAAACCCACTCAATGCTCAAGGATCCACTAATTCAACTCTAAACATAAAGTCTCCTAACAAGGTCAATCTTAAGGTTTACCAACCCACTCGGTACTCAAGATCCACTAACCTACTTGAACTTATGGCCATCCCATGGGTCACATCTACTCAAAAGACTTTAAATTTGGCTCAATTCAATTGATTTTTTCTCTACACTACTCAAACTCGTCCAATTTACCGACTGGGTGCAAACTTAAATGCTAATACCATCAGCTTTACTCAACTTAATTAGTCTTTTGACCTACACAACTTAAGGTCTTATCAACTAGCCAACTCCCGCTTACTTGTTCCACTAAACTATAAATTGTTGTGGCCCACTGACCATCACATCTCATAAAGCCTTTTTTTTCGACCAATATAGAGCATAGTCCATTTGACACACTCTTATGATCCTCTGGCCATGGGAACTCATGATCTATTGACCATCACAAACTTAAAGCATCTGCCTCTAGAGAATGGCTCTACACTTAGACTATAAATACTTAATTTATATCCCTATTATTAGTAACTGAACTTAATAAGCTCAACTCAAGTCCTTCGAGACAAGACTTTTTTGGCCTATATGGCCTCATACAACACCATTTCATGGTGTATGCCCCTTTTGCATCACTGTCTTAACATGGTTTTTCCTACCGTAAGGGCATTACATGCTTATATGAGCCAACACATTTTCACTTGGCATCTAAGAGTTAACTCAAAGGCCTTCTACCTAGGTCAATTTTTTTCATGTATCACTTCAATGGCTCATTCTTGAGCTCACATAACCATAAAATTGCATCCCTATCTTGGTAACTCTCTTTAAGCTTAGCACCGTCTCAATTTCTAGTTATCATGCCCACACTTAAGCCATTTTAATCCCACCACTAAGCCCAACTAAGATCTGATACCATGTGTCATGAGCCATGCATTCTTAAGACTGAAAACCACATGTTCGTATGGCACTAAAACTACTCATAGTTAGGGTCAGCCTTTCACGAGTCCATTTTCCTATGGATAGCTCGATATCCTTCAAGTCCTATACTCGTAAGCTTTTTTTGGCTCTAACCCTGTAGGGTTGCACATTTCCAAACTCAATAAAGAGAAATCCAACTCCCATCATCTCATCAGCCTATAATTTTTAGGGTGGCCTCGAGCACCCATCTTTGCCCGCGGGCATTAAGATCTTGAGCACCGACCCATCTTTACTCATAAGGATACACAGTCTCAGTTCTCATGATATTATCTCATTCTAGCATGGTGAGAACCCAACACCATGCCTTCTCACATCATATCTAAGCTTTTATGCCTAAAATTCGAAGACATAACACCAATGTTGGTTAGCAGCCAGCCTAAAGCCACACTAGGATCATCTCATCCCATGAAACTCTTATCTCAAAGCCTCAACCCTTAGCCTCATTCTAGGCTACCCACATGCATGATGGACACTTAACATCATACCCATCCCACCTCGAGGACTTGGGTGTGCTACCCCAATCGTAGCCCACCTTTATCGATTAGCCATAAAGGTTTAGTAGCGTGCTTGCTTGCTAGCCTACTCATCATTTAAGCTCAATGATGCCATTCTACATAAATACCATTTCATGATCCTTTTGGCTTAATGAAAGAAAATCGAGGGGCATAACGAACGCTATCGCCTAGCCTCATAGTTCAATGCCACGGTGCGATACGAGACTTGCCAACCTTAACCTCATCGAGTTTACCATGACCCGAAGAGACACCGTGCCACACTTGTGACCCAATGATGCCAGCCTACCTAGACACCACATGTGCTTAATAGTAGCTCACTTTAGACTAGCTAGGTCCCTACTTGCACGCTAGCCAAGGAGGTGGTGGAGAGCTGACACCAATCATCCCCTTATAAAGAGCATAAGAGCTTTTTTAGCCATTCTACCAGGAATCGTAAGAATATTTAAAATGAGGACACTTTTTCCCAACCACCTTAAAGCCTTTCTTCAACCAATTAGGGCCTCGTGACCTTCCTCTTAGTCATCATAATTCTCAGATTTCACTCATTGCTCTACCAACCCACTCGAGAGTGCTTGTACATGGATTCAATCGATAGCACCTGACTGGCTATCTAGCTTTAGGGCACCCCCTACTAGCTTACACTTACCTGTGCATCTTGGTGACTAGGGCTCACATCGCTCGCATACATTATCAACAACATGTTTTCAATCTTACACTATTTGCACACAGCTATACCTTAATTTTTCTTTCACCATGACCATACCTATACGCATTTTCAATCATTCAATTTTTCTTATTCATTCTATTTTATTTTTTTGGTTTAAAAATAGTTTATATTCCTTTTTTTTTGTTTAATTATATTGCTATCATTTCTCTCCCTTTTTTTTATTCTTATTAATTTGACATTTAAAACCATTCAAATGAGTTACAATAGTTTTTTTTTGTTCCTCTCTTTGCTCATAAGACATAACTCATTAGGCAAGTTTCCTTTATTTAAAATTTTGAGAGAGAAAAATCACCTAATTATTTTGATGGCATGATGTGAGAACATCACAAGAAAACCATAATTAATGTAGTTCCAATGCAGAATCCAGATTCTCTATATTGATTACATAGTGTAAAATACAAAACATGTTCTTAAAAACCAACCCTGGAAAGCTCATATCTTTTTGAGAGGTTCAATCCTTATATAAGTTTGTTTTGTCAATAATGAATAATGGTAACACAATTTGAAAACATAATTTCTCTTTTTCAAAAAAAAATTTATTTTTAAAAGCTTTATGCTTATTAACATAATTTTGCATTGAATTTTAAAAAAATGACCAAACAAATCAATTAGCGCAATTCTCATTATATATAATAATATTTAAAAAATAATACATTTATAATTTAAACAATGAATTAAATTTTGATTCAATCGAATGTATATGTGTTTTTTGTTCAAACTGTTAAATTTAAATTTCTCTAATATAAAATACAGTAATAATAAATAATAATAAGATTTATAACATATAATTCTATTTTTTAAAGTTTTAATGCCGTTGTGAAAAGTGTCAAGGTGTGGTTTTGTAAACCTAGGTGGATGCAGCGGTAAGTTTCCTCCAGGCAAAAGCACAACTCTTGAGGCTATATGTCTGTTGCCTAGATACTAATCCATACTGCAAAAGCTATGTTAGGTAGAAAAAGGGGAAATGTTTTACTTCCAAGGAAAAAAAATAGAAATGTGGTATAGCTGTTAAACTAGACATGCTAGGAAGAAAAAATGGAAATGTTTTACTTCCGGATCTGTTAATTTCTCTCTGCTCTGCTAATTTTCTAACAACCTAGGCCAAATAATGCTGACCACCGCGAAGCAGTCATATAGTCTCACATGGAAAGACAGATGAGTTCTGGATGGCATTTATATGAGGAAGAAGGTACGATCTTACTTACACAGGATCTGTTCTATAGGTTCGTACTTCTGTATCTTTAGCACAAAGGAGACAGGATCTCAGTCTGGTGATGAAACAAGGCCTTGTAATCAGAGCGTGCCTTAACCGCTTCCTAGACCTCGTTTACCAGCATGAGCAGTAAAAGATCGTTCTCAGCACGGTGTTTAACTAGCTGAGATGGTCACAAAGTTGTCTGACAGACTTTGCCTAATCCTTTTTGCAAGTTAGTTGTTTTGAGTAAAAAACTTTTCAAACACGCCTGTACTGCACAAGTAAACTGATGAAAGAAGTTAAAATTGGTATGTTTTATATAGAAACATTTGCGGAATTGATTTTAGAATTGTCCAATTGGAAGTTAAAACTTCTTGCTAATTTTTTTCATGCTGCTGAACCACTTTTATTTGCATTTCAAGTTTGTCTATTATGTGTTTTAATCAATTATTAAAATGATGGCTATGCTGAGAGGTTTAACTAAGAATCATGGTAAATAGGTTCCATATAATATGTTGAGAGGTTTAATATCCAATTTCCATGTTTCAGTGAAAGATGGACTTAAATCCTTTCTAAGGGATTGAATAATATATTTAATTTAATCTTTTTATTTTCAGATCACATCCAATTATAAAGTATTGGAGTAGTATCGATGAATTTTCTTTTTTAATAAAAAAAGTGGTTTAAGAATAGAAGAAAAAGAATAATATCATTTAATTGATCAGTTCAATATCAGTTGCAACAAGATTAACAACTTGTATGATATTAAAAAATTAGATCATTTACATCCTCAATCCAAAGAAATTGTGATTTTAATGCTTCATTTTGTTACAATTTGGGTGACTTTTTTTAGCTCAATCTGTTAACTAGTTATTTGACGGGTAGAGTCAAAGCGTGCGCCATTGAGAGCAAGGGCCTCATGTGAGAAGGAGGTCCACAGCATCATAGCTGATCGAAAAGTGAGGCAGAAGGACTACCAACCAAGACAGGAGTACTTGGTGCGCTGGAAAGGACTTTCAGACAGTGAGGCGAGCTGGGAACCAGCAGAGAACTTATGGTAGCTTGGGGACCATATTAGGTAGTACCATGTAGAGGACAAATCGAAGGCGTTGCGCAATCAGGTGGGGGAGAATGTCACGCCCTGGGCGGGCATGCCAGGCACACCAGCACGTGCACCCGATGTTGAAGCTCGCCCACCAGGCGCACTGGCGGGGGTTTACGCACAAGGCCTTAGAGATATGGCTAAACCATCCGCACACCCTGCAGGCCAGCCCGCACGACCATGGCCTAGCCTGAATAATGCCCGTACACATCCAAAAGGGCCCAATAGGGGAGATACGCAAGGGGATCTTCTAAAAGCTCACAATATCAGCAGGAGCCTTCTAGCAGATCTGGTTCACCCTATAATTCAGGAGATAGAATCCTGATTGATTGTAATCTTTGTAATTCCTTAATTTTAGCTTTCATTCTAAAGATTTAGCCATAAGTGTAGCTGGGAGCCTCAACTATAAATAGAGGGCTACTCCACCCTCATTTGTACATCATCATACCACTTCTGTTTCAGTAATACAGAGCATATTTTCAGCAATTCTCTTGTTCTTTTGTTTCTCTCAAACTTGCCGCATTCTACCATTCCATTGTTTCTAGTGCCCACGCGCTTGTGTTTTAGGCTAACTTAAGCTAGAAGGAGGCGATTCCAAGCCTAAGGCCGCATGGATTTTGAGTCTAAGGTCAGAGCACGTGACATGTGGCCTTGAGAGTTGAGACCATGAAATTATTTGTTTTAGTTGAGATGACTTTAGTTTCCTTTGAAAAATTAACAAAGATTACCGCAATATTCCAAAGTTATGCTCCAAAGTCTGGTTTCATAGACAATCGAAAAATATTTCTTGTACAAATACATCAACGTGCCACATGCAGAAAATTTGTAAGATAAATTATATAAATGTACAAACACTTCATTGAAGTACTGTATGGTTATTTTTTGTATCATAAAAAATTTGTACATAAAAGATATAAGTTCTTTCAAATAAGTTTGCATCCCATATTAAAAGCATAAGCTAGAGGTGATGTTGAGTTGCATTATAAAAAAAAAATCAAGACGCAAACCAACTCATACCTTTCTCGGCCTTTTGGCTAAGATCAAGTGTAGTATCTGTTCTTATCAGTTTAATATCTGATACGTGAGTCATTGACTCACATGATATTAAATAAATTTTTTTAGGGAGAGAGTCCATTACAGTAGCTTGCTACTAGGATTCTCCGAGTGTCGTTCTTGTGTCGCACTACAGCAAGAGTCTGGCACATCCCGCCAATTGTAGTTTAAGTTTTTCTTTAAAAAAGAGGGCCTTGCGCACTCTATGAATTCTAGTTATAAAGTTTTTTGCTTTAGAGGTAGTGACAGAGCATCTTACTACTTTTTCGCCAAATGGTTTTCTTTCTTGCGTGCTGGAAAACGAAAGCAGAATGTCATGACTTGATTAAGACTTTTTCTGCCACATCGATACATGAATGGGCGGTATCGAATCTACTTTTCTAAAAGCAAGATTTTTTTAAAATTTTTTTGAGATTATAATATAAATTATAACTAGAATTGAATATTATATTATTGAATAATCAATTAATCAACCAATCAACAAATTAAAATATAAGTACACAAATTCAACATACGAACTCAAATATAATAAGATTTGAAAATCAAATAAACAGTCAAGCAACAAATTAAAATATAATTAAATAAATTCATCATAAAATTAAAATAAACTCATACACGGTGAGACTTGAATTTAGAATAAAATTAATATAAAGTTTGTGAATTTCTTTTAGAAAATGATTTAATAAAAATTTTAATAAAATATTTTAATCGATAGATTGATAGAATTTAATATGAATGACAATAATATGTAAAAAATTATTAAAAATATTATTTATAATTCAAATTTAATCTATACTTATTTAATAAAAATTCTGTCAATATTTTTGCAAAAAATATTCATTTAAAAATATATCAAAATTTATTAAAAAATTATCAATATTTACATATTTAATCTATGTAACAAAACCTTTTAATTTATGTATTTTGATTTTCAATTTAGACTTCATTAATCGTTTCTAATAAAATTTTTTATAAATTTGACCTAAACACTTCATTTAAGTCTTTTGAACCTTACGGAAGAGGATTATTTCTTTTTTATTGGAGGAAGATAATTTCCGAAATAATTATTATACAAGGTACATATAGATATCTCAAATAAAACATTAGATTTTAAATTTTTTATATATATGCATTTGCAATGCAATCACAGCTAACCAATTCAATTATTTAAGTGAAACTTTTAAAAAATGGCCAGTATTTGATGAAAAAAGTTAAAACTGGAACTAATTGAAGAAGCATTTGGGAGAATTGATTTTAGATTTCCCAGTTACCCAATTGGTAAAAATGAATCTAATTTGCAACGACAGCTTAGCAGCATCCAAAAAAAAACATGCTTACCCGAGTGAATTCGATTGTTTACACCATTGATCTAAGGAAATCTGTGATGTTAATGCTTGATTCTCTGCTACAATTTGGGTGATTTTTTAAATATTTGTCATTTAGTTATTAGCTCAAGTTCTTAGAGAACAATTAGTTTTACCCAAGCTAACTTAATCTGACGCAGAGATGGGGAAATTTTTTGTTTTAGCTAAAACGATTCACCTTGCACCAAAGGAATAACAAATTAAGGAACACGGCAGTAGACATCAGAATAATTTTCATGTGCAAATACATCAGAGTAGGAGTTCTTTCAACTAAGTTCAGATCCCACATCCAGAGCCCAAGCCAAGGGTCCCGCCAAGGTTCGATATAAAAGACAATCCGAGCCACAAAACAACTCATACCTTTCTCGGCCTTTTGGCTAAGATCAAGTGTAGTATCTGTTCTTATCAGTTTAATATCTGATACGTGGGTCAATGACCCACATGATATTAAATTAATTTTTTTAGGGGGAGAGTCCATCACAGTAGCTTGCTACTGGGAATCTCGAGCGTCGCTTTTGCGTTGCACTACAGCACAGGCCTGGCGCACCCCACCAATATTAGTTCAATATTCGAAACCGTCTAACAGTAACTAAATGGGTAAGAACCAATTTCAGCAGCTCAGCAAATAGGTTTTATAGTACATATAGATAGGGGGAAGAAAGAGAAGAAAGATGGGAACGAGTGCATGATTAATCGGTCTATTAGAGGCTTTTGCCAAGTTGAATAAGAAATTGTTGCCTAAAGCTTGTCATACCGAAATTGAAAAAAATAAAATAAAAGAGCTTGTAAGGATATCATGATAATAGAAATCTAAAACATAATTTTTTTAAGCATAGTCCAACTTATAATTTCAATCTTTTCTTATAATTTCGATCTTTTTAATCAGATGAATGAAATTAAACGTTATATGAACTCAGATATGGATATCCGTTATTCGTATCTACGTATCAAACTCGTCTTTTGTGCAAATTTTAGACTCACAAAGTTGACTAAAAATGTGAAAAAATAAAATATGATGTGCAAATACTTCTTATAAAAAAATTTATTGGTGTTAACGACATTAGTTTACTTGACTGAGAAGCATAAAGGTCAATCTTTATTGAACCATAAGGATTGGCACTGGTCCCCCTCTCCCTTCTCTCTCTCCTTAATTGATTCTCTTTTTTTTTTTTTATTCCTTTTTTTACTTTGAATTTTTAAAAAATTTTTCACATTTTAATTGTTTAAAATATTTTAGATTTCAAAAATTAAAAATTTTTTTCCAGATTTTTAAACAATTTTAGTTTTTTTAATTTTAATTATGAGTTGTGATAGTCGCATCACTGTTAGATAATAGCTGCTTATCTCTATCACGGACCTAAGGAGCAGTTTTGAATCTCACATCGACTGTGTACTAAAGTTGGTAATGGGATATAAGGGTTCACACCACCACCTGTTCGTTAGGCACCTTTTGTGGGACAAAACCATGAGGCGAAGGAGGTTAAAGCGGACAATACCTCACAAGGGTGTGAACCATAACAATTAGGCTGATTTGTGAATCTCGACCCATGACATCTCTACATATGTAATATGTATCATCAATTTCTATTAATGGTGTTAAGTCATCGGGTAAGATTGATACATTACATTAAACATTTTTCAATAATTTGGGGGGTTGTGAAGGATATTATCCCAAAGCTTTTATTTATTTCAGTGAACAATATATTAAAAACATAAATGCTTTAATCATATTCATCTAATATAATTAGAAACATAATTTTTTTAAGCATAGTCCAACTTATAATTTTATATGTATATAAGTATCAGACTCGCCATTTATTCAAATTTTAAAAGCACAAAGTTCACTAAAAATATTAAAAAATAAGATATGATGTGCAAATTTGCCTTATAAAAATTTTTATTAGTGATCGACATCGTTTGATCAGTTTGAGGAGGATAAAGACTAATCTCTCTTGAACCATGAAGATCCAGTGCTAGTCCCCTCTCCCTCCTCTATCCTCAATCAATTCTCTTCTATGTTTTATTTTATTTTATTTTATTTTTAATTTTTTTAAAAATTATTCATATTTTAAATTTTAAAAAAAAATTTAGATTTTGAAAGTAAAAAAATAAATTTTCAATATTTTAAAAAAGTTTTAGTTTTAGTTTTTTTTTTAATTATGTCATGTGATAGTCGAATTACTCTCACATAATATCCCCGTGTCATTTATGTGTGTAATATATACCTCATATTCAATTTTCATTGGTTAATTGCATCATTAATTTTTGTGTTAAATTATTCAACAAAATGATACATGAATTAAAAATTGAGGTATTACATTAGACATTTTTTAATTATTTAGGGGTCGTGAATATTGTCCGAATGCTTTTACTTACTTCATTAAACAATATTTTAAAAAAAAAAACATAAATGTTTTAATCTTATTCATCTAATATAATTTTGAGGATGTTATAAATATTTGCTTGTAGTGTGTATTTTCAAAATTTTATAACCCTAAAATCATTGGATTTGCTAGTTAAAATTCCAAACTAAAATGGAAAGGGAAATTAAAGATCCATTACTAGAAGCATGAGATTCTAAAAGACAACTAATTTTTGTCAAAGAAGTGAAGAAACCCTTTGTCTGTCATACTAGGAAAAATGTTGCTTGAATCCTTGAACATTAACAACAAATTAAAAGTTAAAACACTAAAAGCTCATATACGACAAAAGCTGTTGTCTATCCATAAATCTGATATTTTGCAAGCAATTATTGTTTATGATTAAATTTTGCAAGAAATCTGATAGAATTTGACATATTATAAGGCTAGGAGTGGTCAAATGTAAGGTTTTATTTGCTTTTCCTAGAACTAGTTGAGGGGAACTTCTTGATGTTCATATGTCCCACCAATAAATTGCCGAAATAAATCAAAGAATTATCAACTTCAAATTGGTCGATAATAATCTGTTACCAACATGCTATATATATTTACCTCACCAATCCATGAGATCTAGGTAGTTAAGGCTTTACTCAATCCCATCTCAAAACCGAACAGCAAAGGAAAGTGTGGTTGGCTCTACAAAAGAGATTGGAGTGGCTACTTAAAACCATACTTACCTGGACGGGGTTATGGGGTGATCAAGAAAACTCATGGCCTAGGACAATGACCTCCATTGCACTTGGGAGGGGTGCTGCCCTAAGGTCTCCCCAAGTGGGAGAGCCTACGTCATAATTTGTGGCAGTTGGGGCCTGCGTTCGCGCGGCCCCTATCCAGTTTGAAGTATAAAGGTTCGTCTATGACTTCCGTAATAACATTTAATAATTTTCTCTCCGCTTTCTTGGCATGCTTACTGAAGATGATTGAACTTGATTGAAAAAACTTCATTTAAGTCCGATCCAATTGTCTTTTTGTCCTTGTAACTATTGAAGCTGTAGAAGATCGTTCTCATTTAGTGTTCATCTGGCTGAGATGGTAGCATTGCTGTCTGACTTAAACTCTTTTTTGTGCCTTACTTTAATTTCTTTGTCAATCTCCACATAATTCGGCTCAATTTTACAAGTTAGAACTCTACATTAGCAATGAACTTTTTGTTTAAATTGATACCATGGGCACATACCTCCAGCCATGCATACAATCCATAAACACGTTTTTATTTCAATAGCAATTATTAAGGCGCTGGCATCCAGTGGAAGAGATGAAACTTATCAATTATGATATCTTAGATTAGATTTTAAGTTGGCCAATATATGTGATTATTTAAAAGGGTATTTTTAGTTGGAGATAACACTAGCTTGTTATTTCTGAATTGCATAATTATTGAGCTTGTAGTACTGTTATTTTTTGGCGCTTAGGGCCATGACGCATCTAGTGTTAATATATATATAGATATATACAAGTGAACATTTGCTGTTCTTAGCAAAATATTAGTTCAACATAGGGCGCTTAAGCATAATTCAGCTTTCAGAACTGCAATTGAATGTAGTGCGAAATAAAAACTTTTAGCCTTGTTGGACTTAACCTATAGTCTACTTTGTGTATCTGCAGAGCCAAGAAGAAAAGCCTTTAGAGCAATGCGTCTGCCATGTTGATCTTGATTCGAGTTAAGGTAATCCTACAGAAAATACAACAAATAATTAGTAGTTAGTAGGAGTAACTTTTTTCATTTTTTGTTTTTCTGTCAGTCAGTTGGGAGGGAGCTAATAGAACCAAAGTTAATGAAAATGAAAAGGACAACAATGTCAAGTCTGTTTTGGTGTTGGTGTACTTTTAGTTTTGGCATTATTCAGGTCAGCCCTTTGGGATATACCAATGCAGAATTGAATGTGTTCATTTTTACATTGTAGTTTGATCAACTCTTAAAAATGTCTTTAGACCTTTTTTACGACACTTGAGAGCTATGTGTCTGTTGCTTAGATACTAATGCAAGACTGCAAATAATAGTAAAACTTTTGGCAAGTTAGCTTTACTTTTTGTGTACATAATTGATAAATCTAAAGTTATTTAACGACATGCCTATGTCAATCACTTGAAAGAAAAGTGATCAGAGCACAAGGAGAGAGGATCTAAAGTTTGGTTGATGAACAATAACCTTGTGATCGGAGCGAGATTAACTTATACTTGGCCCTGCCCTACCAACCGAAGCAGTAGGGGATCGTTCTCAGTTGGTTCTCACCAGCATAGGATGGTCATAAGGTTGTCTGACAGACTCCCACAATTTTTTTTTCAAAAAACTTTGAACGATTCCGGTAAGTTTGAAGCTATATATATACATTTGCAATGCAATCACTGCAAACCAATTTAGTTGTTTAAGTAAAACTCTTCATATATGGCCAGTATTTCATGAAACAATTAAAACTGGACACTATTTGAAGAAGCATTTGGGAGAATTGATTTTGGATTTCCCAGTTGCCCAATTGGTAATGAATCAAATTTGCAATGACAGCTTAGCAGCATCCAGAAAAAACATGCTTACCCAAGCGAATTCGATTGTTTACACCATTGGTCCAAGGAAATTTGTGATGTTAATGCTTGATTTTCTGCTACAACTTGGTTGATTATTTAAATATTTATTTTTTAGTTATTAGCTCAAGTTCTTAAAGAGCAAGTAGGTTTACCCAGGCTAACTTAGTCTGACGCAGAGAAGGTGAAATATTTTGCTTTAGCTAAAAATGACTTCACCTTGCACCAAAGGAATAACAAATTAAAGAGCTCCTCAATAGAAATGAGAATAATTTTCATGTGCAAATACGTTAGGGTAAGAGTTCCTTTCACCAAGTTCATATCCCATATCCAGAGCCCAAGCCAAGGATCATGCCAAGGTTCGATATTGAAGAAAATCCGAGCCTCAAAATATCTCATACCTTTCTCGACCTTTTGGCTAAGATCAACTGTAGTATCTGTTTTTATCAGTTTAATATCTGATACGTGGGTCAATGCCCCACATGATATTAAATTAATTTTTTTAGAGGGAGAGTCCATCATAGTAGCTTGCTACTGGTGCCACGGGTCGAGATTCAACCTCCAGGTCTGCGCGGCTCCAGGACCTTGGCATGCACTCATCCGGCGTCCCAAATCAGCCTACCTATCACGATTCACACCCTTGTGAGGTATTGTCTACTCTAGTCCCTCTAGCCTTACGATTTTATCCTACAAAAGACGCCTCACAAGGAAGAGAATGTGTGAACCTTTATATCGTAAAACCAACTCTAGTACTCATCTGATGTGGGATTTCTGGCTTCACTTAAGGATCGTGACACTGGGACTCTCGATAGTTGCCTTTGCGTTGCACTACAGCACAGGCTTGGGCACCCCACCAAATCCAATTCTAGTTGATAGCGGTAGAGGGTAGCTAATTGGGCAAAAATTGAATTCAGCAACTTATCAATTAGGTTTTACTAGCATACAAATAGGAGGAAGAAAGTGTAGAAGCCGGAAAGTGAGAAGAATGAAAGAAAATGGAAGAAAGATGGGAACAAGAGAAAAGCAAAATTATGAATTAAGTTCTAAGTGACATTTGGACTCAAAATCTTTTCGAAATAAGCCAATTCACAGAAAGAGTGACATGTTGAAGCTTTGGAGCGCATAATAATCGGTCTATTAAAGGCTTTTTGCAAGTTCAATGAGAAATTGTTGCCTACAAGCTTGTGGTCCTGAAATTGAAAAAAAAAAAAAGAGCTTGCAAGGATATCATGACTAAGACATCTTGACGAAAGAAATTTTTTAAGTATAATCCAACTTATAGTTTTAATTTTTTAATCAGGTGATTAAAATTCTATGTCATATGGACTCAGATATGGGTATTTGTTTTTTGTATGCATATAAGCATAGACTCGCCATTTATTCAAGTTTTAGAGTCGTAAAGTTGATTAAAAATATGCAAAAATAAGATATGATGTGCAAATACGTTTTATAAAAATTTTTATTCGTGTGATCGACATCAGTTTACCTGTCTGAGAAGAAAAAAAGGGCACAATATCTCTTGAACCATGAAGATTGGCATTGGTCCCCCTTTCCCTTCTCTCTCATTGATTGATTCTCTTATTTCATTTTATTTTATTTTATTTCTACTTTGAATTTTTTAAAAAAATTTTCATATTTAAATATTTTTAAAAATTTTAGATTTTGAAATTTTAAAAAAATTTTCTAGATTTTTAAAAAGTTTAATTTTTGTTTTGTTAATTATGACATGTGATAGTCGCATCACGATTACATAATTGCCGCATCTCTATATGTGTAATATTTGCATGTGTCAAATTTTTATTAGTTGATTGCATCATTAATTTTTGTTAATGGTGTTAAGTCATTAGGTAGATTGATACATGAATTAAAACTTGGGATATTACATTAAATATTTTTCAATAATTTAGGGGTTGTGAAAGATATTATCCCAATATTTTTATTTACTTCATTAAACAATTATTAAAAACATAAATGTTTTACTCATATTCATCTAATAAAATTTTGAGAATGTTATAAACATTCACTTTGAGTGTATATTTCCAAAATTTTATAACCCTAAAATCATTGGATTTGCTAGCAAGAATGCCACAATTGTTAAAATTCCAAACTAATATGGAAAGAGAAATTAAAGATCCATTACTAGAAGCACCATGAGATTATAAAAGACAAGTAATTTTTGTCAAAGTGAAGAAACCCTTTGTGATCTGTCATTACAAGGAAAAATGCTACTTGAATCCTTGAACATTAACAACAAATTAATTTGGAAATAACAAATTTGCATTGCTTTGGAGGAGTTTTCTTTTGTCATATTAACGTTTCGAGGTTATATGTATTGACCATTAAATATAGGCATCAAATTTACAATCTTATCTTTGACTTCTTTTCCATGGAATATTTATTTTGTTTTTTGAAAAAAAAATTCAAATACAATTTCATGCTCTATTGAACTATATCTAACAAGTCCTTTTTTTTTTTTTTTGGAAAAATTCTCATAGATTAAAAAAAATAACTTATTAATACATGCCTATCATGTAAATAGCAACTTGCAAGTCCAATAAATCACGGGATGAAGAATGAAAATTGTTATTTATATTAAATTAGAAGGAAGGGATTATTTTATTTTTTTCGACTTGTCTCTTTCATCTTTTAAATTTATTAAAATCAATAGTTAAAAAAAGGTATAAAAAGATGTAATTTTTTTTTATATAACTTAATCACTCCCCTAAATTAAATACTAATTGTCAAACGAATAAATTCGTAGATCCATCTCTGAACATAACTAAAGGAGTCACCACAAATCTTTTTTATTTATGTGTAATTAGCCACCTAAGTGAATCTATCATCCTAAGGATGTCCTAAGCTTGACCAAGGATCCCTAAAAGAATATGTTTTGGTCTACGTTTCAAAACTAAGTTCGAGAGTTCAGTTATGCATGAGAAATATTATAATACCCTTGCAACGCCTATCTAAGGATGATACCAATTTAATTTTGTGTTATCCAAGCTTTAAAATATTTTTCTAATTTACCAAATAATTTAATTATTACAAATTGATCTTAAAATTACTCTAATCGTTTGGTAGTAAATTAAGATAATTTCCTCACCTTAGAGCAGTCATAGACACTCATGTCCCGCTCTGAAGAAACTTTGTCGTCAAATTCATTAACATATTTTTGTAGACATTATTTTTTAAAACAATCTATAAAATCCTCCAATCATTTGGTAGGATTTTATTTTAATGCATATCCCCCAATTGTCTGGTGGGATTTTTATTTGAAAACCTATTTACGAATTTTTTTTAAAAAAATTGTCATTAAATCTTCTAATGGTTTGATAAAATTTAACTTAGAAATTTAAATCCTCCAATAATTTAGTAGGATTTAAAAATTATTTTTCAAAAATTCATTATGAAATTCTCCAATCGTTCGGTAGAATTCATAATTCAAGATTTAAATCCTCTAATCATTTGGTAGGAATCATAAATTTATTATAAAATTTTATTTTAAATATGCATAAAAGAAAAAAGAGATTGAACTAAGTAACAAAAATTGATATACAAATAAAGAAGAAGAAAAATAGAAATTACCTTGTCTTCTTTTTTGTTTCTCTACAAAATAGCCTATGGCTTCGCTAGCCCCCTCGCCTGTGGTGATTAATTTTCTTTTTGGTATAAGCAAAAATCAAATAGAAACCTAAAACATATATAACCGAAACCCTTGAAAACTTTGCTATAAAAATTTTATGTTGAATACCTCTTTTTTATGTGTCTTCCAACTTTTTTCTTTAATACAAAACTCTCAAGAGAAAATTCTAATTATCTGAACCCAAAACACCAGAAAAAATTATAAAAAAACTTTTAATTTTTTTTTTGTTTTTTTTTACACACTTTCTCTTGATTTTTTTAATTGATTCTTAATTCTTTTTAATTGAACTTAGTGGGGGTCTTTTTATAGGCTTCTAATCCCAATTACAATAGTAAAATGAGTTTTCTTGGTTTGAATCTTCCAATCAACTTTAATCTTGGATTTTTAATCCAAATCCATCTCTCAAACTAATTTCCCTTTACAATCCTTTTTAAATTAGAACACTTTCAATTCAACAACTCAATTAGAATTAAACCCTTTTCAAATTTCAATAAAACAATTTTTCGTTTTTTTAAATAACAATAATAACTCTAAACTAAATATACTACCAAAAATAAATAAATAAATAAATTCAAAAACATAATCTTAAAATATAAATTCACCCTGAACTAAATAGAGTGTCTACACTATTATATGGATCACACTTTTTTTTAATTTGATGCATGAAAATTATTATTAAATTAAAAAATCTAATACAATGATATCATATATAAAATTCTTAATGAACTAATTTTAGCCGGTCAAACAAATCCATTATAGTTTTGATAACATATAATGCTATTTATAAATTAGTAAATTATTTTGTAATTTATACAATCAAATTAAAAATAAATTGGAATATCTTAATTTTTCTTTCACCATGACCATACCTATACGCATTTTCAATCATTCAATTTTTCTTATTCATTCTATTTTATTTTTTTGGTTTAAAAATAGTTTATATTCCTTTTTTTTTGTTTAATTATATTGCTATCATTTCTCTCCCTTTTTTTTATTCTTATTAATTTGACATTTAAAACCATTCAAATGAGTTACAATAGTTTTTTTTTGTTCCTCTTTTTGCTCATAAGACATAACTCATTAGGCAAGTTTCCTTTATTTAAAATTTTGAGAGAGAAAAATCACCTAATTATTTTGATGGCATGATGTGAGAACATCACAAGAAAACCATAATTAATGTAGTTCCAATGCAGAATCCAGATTCTCTATATTGATTACATAGTGTAAAATACAAAACATGTTCTTAAAAACCAACCCTGGAAAGCTCATAATCTTTTTGAGAGGTTTCAATCCTTATATAAGTTTGTTTTGTCAATAATGAATAATGGTAACACAATTTGAAAACATAATTTCTCTTTTTCAAAAAAAAATTTATTTTTAAAAGCTTTATGCTTATTAACATAATTTTGCATTGAATTTTAAAAAAATGACCAAACAAATCAATTAGCGCAATTCTCATTATATATAATAATATTTAAAAAATAATACATTTATAATTTAAACAATGAATTAAATTTTGATTCAATCGAATGTATATGTGTTTTTGTTCAAACTGTTAAATTTAAATTTCTCTAATATAAAATACAGTAATAATAAAATAATAATAAGATTTATAACATATAATTCTATTTTTTAAAGTTTTAATGCCGTTGTGAAAAGTGTCAAGGTGTGGTTTTGTAAGCCTAGGTGGATGCAGCGGTAAGTTTCCTCCAGGCAAAAGCACAACTCTTGAGGCTATATGTCTGTTGCCTAGATACTAATCCATACTGCAAAAGCTATGTTAGGTAGAAAAAGGGGAAATGTTTTACTTCCAAGGAAAAAAAAATAGAAATGTGGTATAGCTGTTAAACTAGACATGCTAGGAAGAAAAAAATGGAAATGTTTTACTTCCGGATCCTGTTAATTTCTCTCTGCTCTGCTAATTTTCTAACAAACCTAGGCCAAATAATGCTGACCACCGCGAAGCAGTCATATAGTCTCACATGGAAAAGACAGATGAGTTCTGGATGGCATTTATATGAGGAAGAAGGTACGATCTTACTTACACAGGATCTGTTCTATAGGTTCGTACTTCTGTATCCTTTAGCACAAAGGAGACAGGATCTCAAGTCTGGTTGATGAAACAAGGCCTTGTAATCAGAGCGTGCTTAACCGCTTCCTAGACCTCGTTTACCAGCATGAGCAGTAAAAGATCGTTCTCAGCACGGTGTTTAACTAGCTGAGATGGTCACAAAGTTGTCTGACAGACTTTGCTAATCCTTTTTGCAAGTTAGTTGTTTTGAGTAAAAAACTTTTCAAACACGCCTGTACTGCACAAGTAAACTGATGAAAGAAGTTAAAATTGGTATGTTTTATATAGAAACATTTGCGGAATTGATTTTAGAATTGTCCAATTGGAAGTTAAAACTTCTTGCTAATTTTTTTCATGCTGCTGAACCACTTTTATTTGCATTTCAAGTTTGTCTATTATGTGTTTTAATCAATTATTAAAATGATGGCTATGCTGAGAGGTTTAACTAAGAATCATGGTAAATAGGTTCCATATAATATGTTGAGAGGTTTAATATCCAATTTCCATGTTTCAGTGAAAGATGGACTTAAATCCTTTCTAAGGGATTGAATAATATATTTAATTTAATCTTTTATTTTCAGATCACATCCAATTATAAAGTATTGGAGTAGTATCGATGAATTTTCTTTTTTAATAAAAAAAGTGGTTTAAGAATAAAGAAAAAGAATAATATCATTTAATTGATCAGTTCAATATCAGTTGCAACAAGATTAACAACTTGTATGATATTAAAAAATTAGATCATTTACATCCTCAATCCAAAGAAATTGTGATTTTAATGCTTCATTTTGTTACAATTTGGGTGACTTTTTTTAGCTCAATCTGTTAACTAGTTATTTGACGGGTAGAGTCAAAGCGTGCGCCATTGAGAGCAAGGGCCTCATGTGAGAAGGAGGTCCACAGCATCATAGCTGATCGAAAAGTGAGGCAGAAGGACTACCAACCAAGACAGGAGTACTTGGTGCGCTGGAAAGGACTTTCAGACAGTGAGGCGAGCTGGGAACCAGCAGAGAACTTATGGTAGCTTGGGGACCATATTAGGTAGTACCATGTAGAGGACAAATCGAAGGCGTTGCGCAATCAGGTGGGGGAGAATGTCACGCCCTGGGCGGGCATGCCAGGCACACCAGCACGTGCACCCGATGTTGAAGCTCGCCCACCAGGCGCACTGGCGGGGGTTTACGCACAAGGCCTTAGAGATATGGCTAAACCATCCGCACACCCTGCAGGCCAGCCCGCACGACCATGGCCTAGCCTGAATAATGCCCGTACCACATCCAAAAGGGCCCAATAGGGGAGATACGCAAGGGGATCTTCTAAAAGCTCACAAGATCAGCAGGAGCCTTCTAGCAGATCTGGTTCACCCTATAATTCAGGAGATAGAATCCTGATTGATTGTAATCTTTGTAATTCCTTAATTTTAGCTTTCATTCTAAAGATTTAGCCATAAGTGTAGCTGGGAGCCTCAACTATAAATAGAGGGCTACTCCACCCTCATTTGTACATCATCATACACACTTCTGTTTCAGTAATACAGAGCATATTTTCAGCAATTCTCTTGTTCTTTTGTTTCTCTCAAACTTGCGCATTCTACCATTCCCATTGTTCTAGTGCCCACGCGCTTGTGTTTTAGGCTAACTTAAGCTAGAAGGAGGCGATTCCAAGCCTAAGGCCGCATGGATTTTGAGTCTAAGGTCAGAGCACGTGACATGTGGCCTTGAGAGTTGAGACCATGAAATTATTTGTTTTAGTTGAGATGACTTTAGTTTCCTTTGAAAAATTAACAAAGATTACCGCAATATTCCAAAGTTATGCTCCAAAGTCTGGTTTCATAGACATCGAAAAATATTTCTTGTACAAATACATCAACGTGCCACATGCAGAAAATTTGTAAGATAAATTATATAAATGTACAAACACTTCATTGAGGTACTGTATGGTTATTTTTTGTATCATAAAAAATTTGTACATAAAAGATATAAGTTCTTTCAAATAAGTTTGCATCCCATATTAAAAGCATAAGCTAGAGGTGATGTTGAGTTGCATTATAAAAAAAAAATCAAGACGCAAACCAACTCATACCTTTCTCGGCCTTTTGGCTAAGATCAAGTGTAGTATCTGTTCTTATCAGTTTAATATCTGATACGTGAGTCATTGACTCACATGATATTAAATAAATTTTTTTAGGGAGAGAGTCCATTACAGTAGCTTGCTACTAGGATTCTCCGAGTGTCGTTCTTGTGTCGCACTACAGCAAGAGTCTGGCACATCCCGCCAATTGTAGTTTAAGTTTTTCTTTAAAAAAGAGGGCCTTGCGCACTCTATGAATTCTAGTTATAAAGTTTTTTGCTTTAGAGGTAGTGACAGAGCATCTTACTACTTTTTCGCCAAATGGTTTTCTTTCTTGCGTGCTGGAAAACGAAAGCAGAATGTCATGACTTGATTAAGACTTTTTCTGCCACATCGATACATGAATGGGCGGTATCGAATCTACTTTTCTAAAAGCAAGATTTTTTTAAAATTTTTTTGAGATTATAATATAAATTATAACTAGAATTGAATATTATATTATTGAATAATCAATTAATCAACCAATCAACAAATTAAAATATAAGTACACAAATTCAACATACGAACTCAAATATAATAAGATTTGAAAATCAAAATAAACAGTCAAGCAACAAATTAAAATATAATTAAATAAATTCATCATAAAATTAAAATAAACTCATACACGGTGAGACTTGAATTTAGAATAAAATTAATATAAAGTTTGTGAATTTCTTTTAGAAAATGATTTAATAAAAATTTTAATAAAATATTTTAATCGATAGATTGATAGAATTTAATATGAATGACAATAATAATGTAAAAATTATTAAAAATATTATTTATAATTCAAATTTAATCTATACTTATTAATAAAATTCTGTCAATATTTTTGCAAAAAATATTCATTTAAAAATATATCAAAATTTATTAAAAAATTATCAATATTTACATATTTAATCTATGTAACAAAACCTTTTAAT